>JAENPR010000230.1:600000-823649 GCA_018135685.1 Themeda triandra | reverse complement strand
TATGGGATGCACAATTGCTATTCAAGCATGTGCCTTTGTTTTGTGACAATGAAAGTGCAATCAAGATGACAAACAATCCGGTTCAACATTCAAGAACCAAGCACATTGATGTGAGGCACCACTTCATTAGAGATCATCAACAAAAGGGTGATGTGAGCATTGAAAGCATTGGCACCGAAGATCAACTAGCCGACATATTCACCAAGCCTCTTGATGAGAAAAGATTTTGCAAGTTGAGGAATGAGTTGAACATACTTAGCTTCTCCAACATGGATTGATGCACCCCATATATGACATGCCTCTCCTCCAACATAGCAAGGTAAAGTTATTTGTTGCATCTCATGCATCCTTTGCTAGTTGTGTAGACATGTATACATGTGCATCTTGCTAGGCTCATTCATTGCAAATCAAATGAATTTGAAGGATATATGGCACCACTATTGTTTCTATGCTTGATTTGATCTAGTGGTGGCATATGACTTGTTTGTGAGCTTGTGAACCTAGTGTTGAATCTTTAGCACTTGCTCATGATGTGTATCTCAACATGGTCAAGATAACCCTTATTCTTATGAGGTGTGAAGAAGCTTGCCCTTGGTTCAAACCGAGATACATTTTCTAGGCATGTGATTTAGATTTGGCCATAGTTGATTGACTTGTTTCTCTCATCTTATGCACCCTTGTTGGTCATTGATGACAAGGAGAAGTAAATATGCCTGTGGGGAGAAGTTTACAAAGAGGGGAGAAATAAGTCACAAAGAGCAATGGAAGGATCAATTTTTATGATATGACCCAACCATGAGCACACAAATAGGGGAGCAAGCTCATAGACTATTTGTTGCATATTGTGTGTGCATACATGATGATATGGAGCATTGCAAGCTAAATTCAATATTCATGCTTGTTTGGTGTATTGCTAGTATAGAACTTGATTGATGAAATGAAGTACTAGCATGCATAGGTGGTTTCTAGACATAGAGTTTCTCTTGTTCAAGTACCTTGCTTATAATGTGATCTCATGAGGTATTTTGAGTTTTGATGGATGTCTAGATTCCCATGGTGCTAAGGAAGGTTTATTATCACACTGATTGGTATCACGCTCAAAGGTCAATTTATAAACCTTAGTACCATTTTGGTTGTGGTAACTCTCACAAAAGTTTCATCTATGCATGTGCTTGAAAATCGAATTTAAACATTAGTAAAGGGACACAGGGGAGCACACTACTAAAACTGAATGAAATGCTTGGTCAATCCAAGATCATGACTGAAATGTTCTAGTAAGCAATTCAATTTCATATTGAATTCAATTTCCTTATCTTTGTGAGTTTGTCGAGGAGTTGTCATCAATTACCAAAAAGGGGGAGATTGAAAGCTCCGGTTTGGTTTTGGTAATTAATGACACTCAAACGTTGCTAATGCTTTGCTCTAAGTATGGTTAGACACATAGCAACGTGACGGTGGATGATGGAGCATGGTGATCACGGTGATAAACTCGAAGGATGTAAAGTGATCTGTCTGACGGAGGCCCATGGAGATCAAGGCGAAGGTATACTTGATAGGGCTTTCCTGGGCTTAGTGGTCGAGACACTTAGCGAGTGTGACCACATTTAGGATCGATAACCGACTATCAAGAGGGGTTTCTGGTTCATTCGCGGGTCCTAAGTGCCTCTAGTTGTGACTTTGCATGATGCATGAGAGGCTAACTAGAGTGCTAACCCTTGCGCGATATTTCATGGATGAGATACTAACTCCAAGGCTTGAGATCAACATCTACGCATGGTAGAGTTAGTGCACAAGGCAAGGGAATTGAGTTGAATCAATTTGGAGCAAGTTTGGCGCATGAAATGATGATCACAAGGCGTCGGACTCAAGGCGGGCGCGGATCTCGGTCCGTACGCTGTCCGGCGAAGCGTGACGTCGACGCTGTGTGCCGCTCGTCGCGAGCGGGCGGACGCGGTGTAGGGCGCTGGCCCGGCGGGTCTCGGACGCGCACTGCAAACTTCGAGCCGGCGCGCCGGAGAGTCCTCGGCGGACGCGTCGGACGCGAGTGAGACGCTGGCGGCTGGACTCCACGCTGACGCGGGCGCGGACTCCTGGAAGATCACCGTTGAGGCCCGGCGCGGTGGATCTCAAACGAAGACGGGCAACGGCCGGGCCGACGTGGCGCGACAAGGGAGCGGCGGACGCGTCCGGCGCTTGATAAAGTCGTCAAATGGGGCACGGCTCTATTTCGACCTTGGGTCTATAAATAGAGGGTTGGCCGGCTTGGGAGTCCTCTTCGCCATTTCTACACACTTGAGCATACTTGAGCAGGAGAGACACTCCCCCACTCATCTCTTTGATTCCTTTGCTAATCTTGAGAGAGATTTGAGTGAGAACAAGGATTTGCATTGAGAGTTGCATCTAGAGGCACTTTGTTCATCGAGTGAGCCGCTGATTCTTGTTACTCTTCGGTGATTCCCGTCACAATCAGACGGCTTGGAGCAAAAGGGTGGTGGTTGAGCCTCGCGACTTGGTGATTGTTCCGAGGCCACACCGGGTTCTTGTGAGGGGTTCTTGATCCTTCCCCGCGGAGTTCGCGAAAGGATACTCTAGTGGATTGCTCGTGGGCTTGTGGATCCTTGTCTTGTGTGGAGATTGCGGCTCCCCATTGGGGGTCTTTGGCACCGAGCCAATTGAGCGGGCAACTCACCAAGCTAGTGTAGTCGCCACAACGAGGACTAGCTTGCCGGGAAGCAAGTGAACCTCGGTAAAAAATCATTGTGTCGATTTGTGATTGCCGAGGCTTCGTCCTCCTTTAAGTGCTTTTGCTTGAGCCTTCTAGGTGATTGGCTATTACACCGGTGATTGGCCATCTCCTACTTTCGCGGCGCATAAACTTCCATCACCTCCTTACTTTCCACAAAGTAGAATTGCTTGTTGTGGTCGGTCGGAACCACTTTTGAGTAGTTTAAATCCCGTGGGTAGAACTACTTGTTGTGGTCGGTCGGGAATCACTCTTTTGTGTAGAGTAAATCCCGTTGGTAGAATTGTTTGGTTGGTTTCGTGAACCGACATTGTGTAGTTTGATCACCGTGGTTGTTGCAGGATTGAGTAGCCTTGCTTGTTAGGACGGCTTGCATAGAGTAGTTTAAATTTTAGCTTTACACATTTGCCATCTTGCTATCTAATTTGGTGTCTAGTGTTTTGCTAGAATTTTTATTAGGCTATTCACCCCCCTCTAGCCATTGTGACCTTTCAGCTCCCCGCACCCATAGTCCATGTAAGTGCAGCGCCCTACGTCCAGTCTATGTAAGTGCAAGCAGAGCCGAACCTCAGTGCTGCATATGTCTGTACGTGATAAGGTCCAGCTGACAAGAATAGATAACAAGGGAGGGTTCCAGTTGAAAGAATGCTACAGAGAAACAAAAATAGAAAAGGACTGGATCGATTCAGAAAGAGTTCAGGGTTCCTAAAGAAAAATGCCTATTAGCTTGCCTTCTTTTTTTTAGCAAAATCATTTGAACTGAAATAGACTAATGTTCTGCTGCTCTTATGCCTTATGGCCAAGCAACAAATAATATTGCAAATAATAATTAGATAGAGCATATTCCTATAGCTACTGCCATGCATCTGCTGACCAAACTCCAGCATACACAAGATCGACAAAGGCATGATGCATGAACAATGAAAATGTAAATTAAGTAAAATGTTCAGAACATTTGTTTTGTAACCGGTCTTCATGATGCATGGACATATATCTCTCTAGCCATTAGTATGTGTGTGAGAAAAAGCTATTGATGTTTCCATCACAATCACTATACAATATTATGCTTTGACATTATCTTCTTTTGGTTTCTTGCTTCACAGAATTAGTTTGGGACAGAGTTATGGGTCGAGTTCATGATATTTTCACTGCAGATATGAATTATCTATTATCCCTACACATATTGATGTCATACTTTGCTTCAAACATGTAAAGTTTGGAAACCACAAAATATGTGGCAATTATTTAATTTTTTTGAAAGATCCGGAACAAAGCCGGCATATATTAATAAGGAGAGTAGAGACAATTATTTAATATTTGCCCAAATTCTAATGTATCAATTTATCATTCTTTTTTTGTTTGTAGTAGGAACTGCCAGGTACCTGTACTGACATCAGCAGCTGGATATTTTTTCAGACTTGAAGCTGAAGGGAAAACGAACCCTACTGGAAAGATCAATACGACAGGCCTGAGTAAGAACAACCTTATAATTTTGTATTAGTGTCTATACTAAAGTTATGTTTGAGGTCATCCGGCGCATGCGGTTAGAGAAGTTTGCCCATTTGGCCTACATGGTTTAGGATAAGAATCGGCAGATGTAATCCTGCATGAATGAAAATGATGCTAACAACTCACCCTAATTTTAGATATACAGCCAAACTATTAATATTACCCTTTGATTATTATTTGTTGAAAATCTACTGATTAGTAGGTTGGTGAATTTCTTTATCTTGTCAAAATGCATCAAAATTAGCGACAATGGATGGAGATGCAAAGGTGCGCAAAGAGGGAAAGGGAAAGAGCAAGATTTGCATCAATGTCCGAAGAGAGAAGGAATGAATTGAACAAGAAGCCGTGAAGTATACCAACGCAAAAGGGTGATGCTACTTTGAGTAATAATATTTTTATATGTAACAATGACTATGGTTTCTCATCTGAAGTTTTTTTGACAGTGGGTAAAAAAACACATTTAGTTCATCTATAGAAGGCATAGACCCTAGACTACTTAGAAATAGAAGGGATAGAGCTCGTTGTGCATCAATGCCTTCCAATGAAAGAGAAGAAATAAACAGAAGCTGCTGCCATAATCTTATCAAAGAAAAGGAGCAACATATGCTCTCAAAACCAAATAATGGTTGCAGTACGTACATTTTGCTCAATATATACATAGTGTCTTTCTCATGATTCATTTATGATGGTTTTGAATTTTTTTTATAGGTGGTGTGTCATCAAGAAACAAAGAAAATGAGGATCCTGCTAACTATAGTAAATGGCTCTGTGCGAATGATTGAACATTTATGATTCATGTCCGTACATATGGAGGGGATACTACTGAACTTTAATTGATGCATTCTATGTATATTTTATTTTTTTCTTACTTTGAATCACAAAATTGATTGAATAAGTACAAGAATCAAATAAATATTAATTCATGGGTATACTAAAATGAAATTTCACTAATAAAAAAATGTTTTAATTATTGTATGTATTCTAAACTTTAGGTCAAATCTCTCCAACCGATGTCTCATATATGCTCAAAGAAAAAATGTGCTTACAGTCGACAATGGTATAAAAATATGCCACTTGAGAAGAAGAAAGCTAGGAAAGAACGTGAAAAGTTATATAATGCGACAGTCGAACGAAAGGAGTCAAAGAGAGCTTCCTACACAAGAAGACAGAAATTTCATGCCAACAATGTACATCCAGATTCCATTGCTATGGTAAACCCTATGTATTCTTCACCATACTCAAGGTAATGTCTTCTATTTAATAATTTGTACTTTTATCGATGTTAGAGTTAAAAAATAGGGCAACCCATTGTATGCTTGATCAACCATCTATGTTATAGCATTTACTATTATATAGTGAGATATTGGCACATGCGCCACCAAAATTCTATGTTATTTGAAATTGATTCTACAAACTATTTACAAAGAATCAGCATATTGCATATCAAACTGCGCCACCAATGTATTCACCGAGCTATATTCAAATAGCATGGTCGTGTTATCTTTGATGTATTTCTTTCATATATGTGTTGGCTGAAAAATCTGTGGGCTTGTGTGTATTTTAAAACCCGTAGCAACGCACGGCTACCGGTCTCTACTCGTGAATACACGGTAAACGGAATCGTTCACCCAGCGAGGTGAAACCCCTACGCGTGAAAGTGAAGCCCGGCCGATTCCCGCTCTCGCTTAAAAATAGACTCGCCCGCCTAACGCCACCCACCTCCGGTCGCCGGCCTTCACTCACCCGCAGCAGCACGCCGTCGCCGCCGCCGCCGCTGCGAGCTCCTCCAATCCCTCGATCCGGCACCGGTGCCGCCCCTGCTCCGAGCCTACCCCGGCGGGCGTCCCTTCCGCTCCAGCGCAGACCTCGACGTCGACGGCTGCCGGCAGTTCAACCTCGAGGCGCAGACCTCCAGGGGCGGCCGCGGCACGTCCGGCAGCAGGTGTGCCAACCCATCCTCTTCCTCTCCCCCTCCCTCGCGCAGTCGCCTCGAGACCGTCAGGCCTCCACCGACACCGTCGTCGCGACATGTGCTCGCTCCATCGTCCGTGAGTGCGCCCGTGTTGTCATCTCCTCCCTAGCGGGATAGTTGAGCGGCCGAACCCGGCCACCAGCGGTTGCCAAAGTCATCCGGTCCGCGGCCGCCGTTTCCTCCCCGACCCGCTGCAGGTTCCCCCTGACCTCTCCCGCTCTTCTTCATCGACGGGTGCGCCACGACCAAGCCCACACCACCAAAGTCGCTTCGCATTGATTTCTACCTGAGCGAGGGGTAAAATCAAAGGCCGTTGGCCTCCCGCTGCTTTTTCAGTTTGATCGATGCATCCATATCTGAAGTATGGTCGTGGTAAATAAAAATAGGATTGATTTACAAGTGCTTATATGTGTTGATTTGCTTAGAATGCTGCAGATTATGGACCTTCGGGTCAGCATTCGTGGTGGTTGAGTCCTGAACTTGCAGTCGATTGTGAATAACTGGTCATCCTGTGTGTTCATCACTACAACTGTTCTATGGGGATACTATTTTTATAGACCTTTTAGTTCATCATACTGGTGGTTGGGTACCTTCTAATATGTCGTATTAACAGTCCATTTGATGAAATTTATTTTGTTAATTAGATTGATCTTGGTTTGATCAACCTAATGGATGTATAGCTTTAGCACAGTTGACAGTAGTAGTCCTCAAGTGTGTTTGGCAGATGAAGTATTGCAGATCTTAGTCCAGCACATGGATGAAGCTGGAAATTATTTTATTGGCAATATTTGTAGAGTAGAGTTGCACGATTGTTTTATTCTTAAATGGTTCATCCATTATTAGTGAAATGTTGCATATCAATTTTGGACGTATGTCATCTGATAGCACACAACTTCTGGAGGTTTGAGTTTGGATAGAAAGTATCGAGAACCAAACACATACTTATGGAATACAAAGAAATTTTGACTGAACTAAGACCAACTTCAATAAATAGTAGTTAATTGATCTGTGACTATTTTTTACATCAATTGCCTTCTTTTTTTGCAATCAGGGGTTGATCTGCACCTCTCCAGAACTATGATTGTCGACAATCAAATAAGCCTAATATACATTTCCTTACCTGATTGTCGAGTTGTGTTTTGCCTCCGAGCAGGCCCTTCAGGACGCCATCCTCATTCACGGCCGCAGCGACAAGCAACTGCAAGGAGCTGTAGTTCGCCTTGTGGTGCTGCAGACAAATCAGGCAGCCGAATTGCTCTGCTGTCATTTACGTTCGTGCTAAATGATATCAGGGTGCTTCACATCGTACATCTAAGTAAGTTTCTGCCGCCATCCACTTTTGTTTGAAAATTGGTTGCATGGCCATTTCTTTGGGATGGTTCCAGTAATTTTTATGGAATAATGCTATTATTTTTTACTGATGCTTAATAGGATCATCTCTGATTTTATATCTTGCCTAATAGGAGCTTCATATACAAAAGGGCTTCCTTTTTATTCTTCTTATTCTAGGTGACTTCGTGTGTTCTGTCCAACTTATAATAATGATATGATATTGCACCTATAACAAACAATATATCCCGAAAAGAAGCTTTCAGCTTGCAAGATGCAGCTTTGTTAAATATGAAGTTTTTTCATCTCTCATTGAACTCCTAGATTTGTTGAATTTCGTTGCTTGAAATTTGCAAGTGTTGAAATCATTAGTCTTTCTGATCCCACTACATCTGTTTTAAATTCTCATGCCATACATGTTTATTTCAGTATATATAGGGGTAACATTATAATTTGCTATAGGTAAATATAGAGTTTGATGCAAATAACTGACAACATGAGCTAAGCTATGATAGCAAAGGAAATTCAGAGATCTCTCAGTTTCTTCATGTGTTGACGCTGCCTAGAATATTGTCTTTGCGATAGCTTTTTTTGGTAACCCATCAGTCGTGCCCAATTTTCTTGTGTAGATATTTCCCTTCCTTTGTTATTATCTATCCTTTCTTTGCTTTGCCCTGTTGATGTGGACACCAGTTTATTATCCTACATCGTCTCCTGTAGTTCTGACAGAATGGCATTGTTACCTGTTGCAGCTCCTGGACCATTTCGGCATGAGAGCCGAATGAGAACTGCACCAGTAGATCGGCTTGTTGTTCATTTTGATTTGTTTCAAGTGGCAGTAAACGATACTGAAGCTCTCGTTATTCTTTGGCGAATTGTTCTTAAACATGGTTAGGTTAGCATTTAGTAAGCTACTCTGGATATACTGTTCTTTATGCATTCTAATCACCACCGATGTATTCTGCTTTATGGGAACATAACATAACTACAGATTAATAGCTCTATGATACTTGGAATAGTTAATTTGTTCTTTCCAAGCACCTTCTACAATGAGAAGTCAATATAACACAAAAAATACCGATTTAATTTATGTAGTAGCTACGAGATGTAAATTGCATAAGATTCAGAGTGCATGAATTGGATAGTTTAGTTCAGTCTTCAAAATATGCAGAGCTGCACGGCGTGGTCAGTTTAGTTACCATCAGAAAATTTATAGAGGTAATTACTGACTTTTAATAATGTTTTGCTAATGTAATGTCAACCGAATTGGGATATTACTCGGTGTTTGTGACCGGAACTAATAAATTGCTCAGTCTGACGGTTGGGTCTATTTCTATGACAGAAAACAATCATTCTCGTGCACCATTGGGAGACAAGCCTACCACCTCCAAAACAAAGTAAGACAATGCAACACCCTATCAAATATTACATTGTATATAACTTATATTATATAAAATTTAACTGCAGTCAATGCTAGAGAACGAAAGAGAAAGGGATAGAGCTCAAATGAACAGAAGAATGCAATCAATAAGAAGCGTCGTGAATCTTGTCATCAAAGAAAAAAAGCAACATGTTACTGACACATCTCATTTCTTTGTAACAGCACAATACACGTCATACATATATTATTGTGGCATTAATTTCTCCCCCACAAACGCACGGGTGTTTACCTAAGACAACTAAAATCTTACTCCTAAAAGCGATCAAATGATATCGTCTCCGCCAACTAATCGGCCTGCCTCCGCTTATGACCCCGCCTCTCTCCGACGCTCGCGCTCGACTCCTGTCCACCTGCCTAAAAATAGAGACAACCGCTTCCACCTCTTCTCGGTCATCCTCCTACGATCGAGAGAACCGCCTCCCCGCACACCTCACCCAGCTCCGCAGCTTGTCTCGCTCAAGAAACCACCGTCGCCGTCTCCCACGCCCTCCGGTTGCTCCTCGCCCTGCCTCAGCCGTGCGACGCACAGCCGGTCGCTCCTCGCCCTGCCTTGGCGTGCGGCGCACAGCTCCGCGGCGGAGGCAGATCGGCATCGCTATGCTGTCGCCCTGGCCTCGCCCACGCCGGTTACTCCTCGCCCTGCCTCGCACGCGGCTCCGCGGTGGAGGCGGACCGGCGTCCCTGCGCCGTCTCCATCTCCGTCGCCCTCGCCGGCTACTCCCCGCCCTTCCTGGCCATCTCCGCAACGCATATTTTCTCCACGTCCACCTGGCCCAAGCGCCCCCTCCATCGCCAACGCCGGCAGCAGGAGGACCCCGACGTGCCAAGGCCGCTTCGAAAACGACTGACGCGGCCATGACATTGACCCCGCCACCTGATCTCTTCCTCCATACTGCGAACACGCCCCAACTGTCCCGCCGCCGACGGTGAAGACGTCCCGTTCCACGCGCCAACGCCGTACAGCCTCTTGATCGGCAGACCTTCGCTGCCAGGACCGCCCTCCACATGTCTTCGTTGCGTCCTTATCTAGATCCTAACCTGTCACTTTGCCGGTGAGGAGAACCATCAGGTTTACCAAACCGCCGCCCCGCCCACGACGCCTTCACCACGCCCCCGCCCCCAAACGCTCTGTCTTTCCTCCTCGCCCCGCTCGCCATCGCCCAACCGCCGTCCGCCCAGCTCGCCATCCCCCGCCGCGCCGGTTCATGCCCCGCCGACGCGAGTTACTCGGTGCCGCAGTAATCCCCAGTCGATACTTGCTCCCCTGCGCTCCAATCACGGATACGGTGGAACACCGCTCCCGCGCTCGTCCCCAGCTCGCCCCCGCGGCCCGCAAAACCGCAAGCTCCTTCCTCCCGTGTCAGTCGCACAACTTCTTCGCCCGATCCAGCATCCGCAGAAGGAGGCGGCCTCCACCAGCATGCCGGCACCCACCGAGTTGGGGCCGTGGACTCGCCGTGCGGCGGGCTCTCCTGCGTCGCCCGGCACAGCCTCGTCCACCCCAAGCGGGAAGCCCGTGATCCAGACGCCTGTTGCTTGGACAAGCCACGACGAGAGCGCGGCAGTTGTGCCGGCATCCGCAGAAGGAGAGGCGGGCTCCATCTGCCCCGCGAGGGCACCTTCACATCGACACAGGCGGTGCGGCATCCCTGGCTCCGAGCGCCACAGGCCTCCGTGCGGCAAAGAAATCTCCCTCGAATCCCATCGATCCGGTATTCCGGCGCACTTGGCCGCTGCTGCGGCGACGGCGCGGAGAGCAACTCGCACCCGCCACCTCTCGACCCCACCTGGTGGGCATCCTCGGGCTCCGGCACGGGAGAGCGCCTCGACACCCCTTCTCCCCGGTGGCTGGTGCCCTCCCTCGAACCCTACAACCGTGGTCAGGCTACCCAGTGTTCTTCATCTCTGCAACTTCCTCTCTGTTATTCTTCGAGCAGATTAGACACAAGCACACAGCCACACACTAAGCGATTATGTTCTCCAAAGTTCTTGGCATCTCTATTTCTATCCAGTTTTTTTGAGAAGATATTTTATTCAGTTTGGAACTTGGAACACATGATATGGTTGCCCTGAAGCCAAATAAGACAGATATCGGATCTGTTTCAGCTTGGTCAAGGTATAGTTTATCACTTAAAAGGTACACACTCATGTCATCTAATGCTGCTGTCAATTTAAGGTGTTTCTCTGTGTGTAGGAGTAATAATATTAATTTTGTTTCTTAAGAAACAGGAATGTTGCTTTTGATGTTATTCCTGAAGATCGTTTAAATAGCCTTATGCGTCTTGAGAAGCTTGCAAATGAGGATTGAGGTGCTATGACATTTTGCATCATTCCGTGCTTTCTCTTGCTAATCACAGCCTTTTAAGCTCATAATTGCACTTCTGTGTAAAGTTCTTCACCTGTCATCTGATTCTCATGACCGAGATGGATCGAACCATGAGATGTGTGGTACTCCAGTTTGGATCTGGGAATAGAATAACTGTCATCCGTGTAAATTTCTTTGTCTGTCATCTGATTCTCTTGACCTAGTATGGATTGAACCATGAGCTCTGTGGTAGTACAATTGGATCTAGAAATACAATAATGGTGCTCAGCAAACAGAAGATAGTTTTATTGTTCCCTGAGAAATTGGTTTCATTTACATTAAATGCATTGTAGCGCAAACAGAAGATGTTCTGCTTAGATGCATTCTACTTGCATTTGATTAGAAATTGGTTTCAGTCTATCTCTAATCGTTTGCAAATATATGCATATTTCCTTAGTTTTTTTTTTCTCAATGGCAATAGAGGCTTTCCTTGAATTTGATTATTTCAGAGTAATATCCTACAAAGATATATACTGATACTCAACTTCCATGAGAGGAAGGAGAACGCTTGGGAAGATTCAGGCACGCTTTGATGGCGCTGACCTTCTGGTTTGTGTGAAAAAACCCTCCCTCTATCTCTATATAACATACAGAATTTGGTTTCACATCCTTCAATACCTATTGCATCCAGAGGATTGAGATGATGAGGAAGATGGTGAATGGACAGCCCCAACAATTCCTAACCTAGAGTACAAAGGACCATGGATGCAAAAGGTATGAAGATGAAGAAGGTGACCACTTGAGTGTCCAGACTGCTACAGGTACTTGGGTTGCCCATCATGTTTCGTAGGGATGGTTCTTGTGATTGTTATACAAGTTCTTTTATTGTAAGTTTTTTACTGATTATTTTGCTCTCTTGTGGTCTACTTGAGTGTTCAGACTCAGATTAGGGAATGCCAAGTTGGGAATGTGATCTGAGGAAGGTTAGTCCGTTAGTGCTGTCTGCCTATCTCCCTCCTGTACGTGCAGCAAAATCTCAGATTTGGCAATGCCAAGTTGGGTATGTGATCTAAAGTGGTCCACTTAAGTGTTCAGACTAATAAGATGATTATATTTTAATTATTGCAGCTAACAATTGCTGTTTAAATTGCACAAAAAATGCTGTTTTGGTTCTGAATTATGCAGGTAACTTATTTATGACTTTATTTTCTGATATCCATTCGAACAAGTGAAAACATGCATCAGAATACTGTCATCAGGGACCATAAAGAATTACTTCTCCTTAGTAGAGAATCGGTGATATATTGTCCTGTCAATCAAAGTGTGTATGCGTATGACAATTTTCTATGCTAATTTTGATATTTTCTAAAGCACAAACACCATAACTGAATCGTTTCACTTCATTGAAAGAATAACAAGTTGTTTGTCTCTCTTACAATTTGGTCGGGCTTAGCTGTCTTTTTAGTTTCGTAACTAAAGTGAAAATTGTATCGATAGCCTCTTGTAAATTGAAGTATCTCTGAGTATGTCCCAACACTGTATGCAATGTTCTTTGATTGCTGCACCTCTGCATGCAATGTCAAATGGCCTGTTACTTGCTATGCCAATTTTGCTGAGTTGATTAACTTAGTTCTTTCATGCTGCTTTTGCTATCTTTCACAAGGAGGATATGATATGGTCCTTTTTTAATTATTTATTGTAAGAATATGACATCAACGTTTGGTTGTTTTATCTATATTTCTAAAATAAACCTGTAGGGTTAGCACGAGCACTACACTAACATATTATTGTTTCAGTCATCATGGTTGCAGTATAGGTTCTTACATCAGGGACAATTGAAGTTGATGTTTTAGTTTCACATTCAAAGTTAGAGTTAACTATCTATCTTTCATGAAGATTTATGTAATATTGATTGAAACATCACAATTACAGTATTTATTTTAGGTTCCCAACATAATACATACCCTCATACATATGTTAACATGGTATTATGTGTTCCCGTTGCAACGCACGGGTATTTACCTATGAAAGAAAGAAAATGAGTCCCTGCAGGTTAGTTTTTTGTTTCAGATAAGGTTTTCTAGGTTAGTTTACCTACATTTTTGCTATGGCCGCAACACACATATAAGGTAAGCACCTGTTTCATGTCACTTTGCTTATGTTTAGAGAATTGTAAGTTATCAGCTTCCAGTGGTAATGGTGAGGTACGACTTCAAGGAGGAGCGATCAGTTTGGAGTTTGGAGCTGGTCAACATTGTTGAAATAGAAACTTTGTTAACTGAAAAGGAATGTTGGCTGTGGGCTTCCTAGGTCCCATACGATGGAAGCCACGATCAGCCTCGGCACTTCAAGCATAGAAGAAAACCGAGCCACAGCCTCAAGATCTGGAGCCAATACTCATTCATTCTTGTTGCGCACTAATTTTTTGAACACCATCGTCTTTTTTTCTTTGTAATCAATAACTACCTCAACATAGAACTGGTTCTACAAAGAAGAATAATTTGATTGTGTTCATATTGTTTGATCTGAAGAATTTCTTGAAAAATATTGTAAATTTGTGCTTGTACTGCTTTATGAGAATGCGTACAGGAATCCTGTTTGGATCTTTTTGGTTTTGAGTGACAAGTTCTTCGTAATTGTGTGCTTTTGTGCTAATTATCCATGCGTGATGAGTAATAGTTTTGGCTATAAACATAACGTTAGACCCTGCTTTTAGACTTGTTTAAACTTTAATTGCGATGGGCATATAAAAAGTTCCATAGGATTAACAAATGAGCAACGACGTAACACCCAAGCTCAAGAGCATGTTGAAGAAACAATGCAATCAATTGACATAAAAAAACACAAATCAATTGACATGAAACACACAAAGTACATAAAAGTATGTTTTTTTCTATATGATATAATTGTATATCATGGGATTCTATCTGTATATCACCTGTAGCAACACACGGGCCCTTAACTAGTATATACAACTAAAAAGAGTCAAACGCCATCACCGCTTACGCTAATCGCTTCACCTCTCCGCTGATTACCCCATCCCTCCGTAACCCACCTCCTCCACCCGTTTCCTGTAAAAAAAGAAAAAAACCCTCACCGTAACCATCCTCCCCCATCTCCCGTAAAAAAAGCCTCCCCTCTTGTAATTCCTCTCTGGTCCGTAACCCCCGCCCGCGCAGAACCGCCGCCGGTCATCACGACGCTGCCGCGGCCTCCCACCTCGACGTCGACGACGCGCCCCGCCACCGCCGCCTAGCACCCGGCGTCGAAAGCAGACGCCCTCGTCCTCGCCGTCCTCGCCGCCTTCCTCGGGAGCGGACGCACTCGGTGGAGCAGCGACCCAGCGGAGGGGACAGAGCGGCGTCTCGCCCTCGCCCTCGCCCTCGTTGTCCTCGCGGCCTGCCTCGGCGCGGTGCCGCTCGGGCCGAACGTGTTTTGCTCGCTCGGCTTAGGGGCCGTGAAGTCAGCCGGCCGTGGACGCGACCGTGGACATCGACGCATCCAACCTCACCGCCTTCTTCCAAGCCTCACCATCGTACGCGGTCGTCGAGTTCTTCGCCCGCTGGCTGGATGCGGCTGGCAGACCGCCCTTGCTCTGGCACGCCAGACGAGGTCTCCACCGCTGCCGCCGTACACCATGCGCTCGTCGACGACGCCGGATGCCACACAGCAGGCTCCGCCGGACTGCCCCCTGCTCCGTCACGCCAGACCCTGAGGTCTTCGCTGCCGCCGCAGCTGTCTTCGTCGGCCCGTTCGTCGTATCGTCGTCGAGGCCAACACCTCGCTCCTCATGGGTAAGTACGCATCTGCCCTGCCCACCATGCCTTATGTGATTATGTCCCTCACCGACCACCTATGGCGTGTGAATCTGGAAGTAAGGAATTCCAATGGAAGGATGGATGGATGGGTAACACGTGCATTATTTCAGGGAAGTAGGATAGTTGAATGGATCAACACGGATCTGTTTATACATATCATAGCGATGAAATTTGATTTAGTGCAGAGCTATGAATTGCAGGATGTGAATTTAGATGACTTTTAGTGATGCAAGAATTGTCAAAACAAGCAATTTAGAAAGCACAAACGGAGGTTGAGTTGTTAGTTGTTTTATCATCCTAGCCTTGGTTTCAGTTATTTAGGGACAGTTACGTATATAATAATCAAAGGTCATTTGCGTGTATGGCTAACAGAGCTTACTGATATCACATTTTCATTTTTTCTTCACTGCTTCTCTAGAAAAGGCAAAGAGCTTTATCTAAACATCGTTCACATTCACTGCCAAATAGCTAAGCAAGTAGCAATAGTCAATAGCTTCAGCGGCCACCGTGTAAGCAGAGAGTTGGCGCATGCAAGAGCGATGATGTGCTCTGTTCTTGCTTTTGTGACGTTCATATATAGCAGCAATCTTGGTTCTATAATGGTGGCTTAGTTTTTAGTCACTTGCTTGCATCCTTACAATGTCTGAAAGATGTATTCAATTTTAGTGGAGACATGTTCTGTTCAAACAAATGCTTGAACCTTGAATTGCATGTATTTTAATTGTGCATTGCTGTCGTTCTAAGAGAAAGCAGATGGGTTGAGGAAGAAGATAGAGTTAGGGAGAATGCGGGCAGCCTGATGGATCTTGGCACCCCCTCTGTCCATCCCTTTTGCTACTCTCCATATGCTGATATGCATGTCTGGTATGCCAACTCTTGGCATGGTGTTCTTGAGCACTGTTGATCATTGTTACTGATGACTTGCTTCATTGATCTTACTATTCAATTAATTTGCGTCTATAATTATGCAGGTGCTAATTTAGTTGATTCTACATGACCACATCAGAGTAGTGAGGGAGTCAACGAAACTCATGATTTTGATTTTTGAGGACAAGGGATTGCATTTCTGCACCTTTCAGTGCGGAGAAAGTAAGGTGTTATTTATTGATTGGAGTAATCTCTGTTACTGTCAGGCAGAAATGAATGGTGACTTTGGTTCGTCATGAATTTCAAGGCAGTGCTCTTGTTGATACAAGGTGCAGCTTGTGTCTTGTGGTTCCAATAGACTGCTCCCTAATGGTTTTCCTTGACCTCCTTCTGATGCTGCGGTGCTACTCATGTCTCCACAACTTCTTGTTGTCTCCGCTGGTCGCTAGAGGAAAGGACGCAAAAGGTATGTGAGAGTGAGGGCTGTGAGCCACTGCTCACTGCATTTGTCATGACCGAGATACGCAAGAGGGCATGTGGTGCGATCCATGGTTCACACTGCATGAAACCATTCAAGCACTTCTGCCATCGTCTACATGGAACAAAGGTTGGAGCACTTAGAACTGCAACCCCTACCATACCAATCCGTTAATGCGTTATTGTTGGATGTAATAGATCTATTCCTAGCTAATTAAACACTATGAATTACATCATCAAATTTTCTGTAGCCTGAACCTTTAATTGTTATGGATCAAACATAAGATGAATTATGAGAGGATTGATTAGACAATAATACCTCTAGGATAATTGCACTTTTCTTAGTCCAAGCTATAAGAAATTTCATTGTTTTCTTCTTTTATCAGTCTTTCCCATATTCAGAGATAACCTTTAATTGAGAAGTTGTACAATTTCCAGGGGCCAGAATGAATTGTGTGAAAATAGTCTTTTTCTTTTTTTGACCTTAAAATAGTCTTTTTCGGTACCAAGGCACATGTAAAAGTTACGTTTCTAAAAACTGCATGTTGATATCATATTTCTCATGTTTTGTTTTTCTTAATACACTCGATGAGATGTTTCCGCCGCAACGCACGGGCACTCACCTAGTAATAATAATATAATAATAACTTAATAACTACTAAAAAGAACCAAATACTATCGTCTCCGCAAAACTAATGACCCCGCCCCCGCGCGGCCTCCACAAAACCGCATGTCACCGCTCCATGCCCAGCCACCGCAAAAACCCAACTGCCTCTATCCTTGCATGCTCTCAAGCCTCTCCACTCACTCCCACACCTCTAAATTAAGCCGTCAAAACAAGACGCTATATTTGGCATTGAATTAGAACACGCAACATAAAAAGAGACAACATGATCTCTAAAGTCACGGAGGCTACTCATTACACCATGTTTTTTTACCCACTGAAAGCATGCGGTGGCGTTGTGCCTATATTGCTATTGTGTGGAGGTGCAATCCGTTCACGATACATGATATTACATGATACTAACTTGGTATACTAAATTAAAAAGTGGATACATCATGTTTTAGATCGCGCGCTAAATTTTTTCACGGTGAGGCTTCCTGGGCGCTACGCGTCGCTATGGCACCGCAATAGCGGCAGCTATTCGATGCAAAGCACCACATAGCTTGCCACGCTATAGCGCCGCTATAGCGCCGCTATAGCGTGCTATTTTAATACACTTGGGAAAAAGAACAAAACAATTCATAATAATAAGTTCATAACTTGATAAGTCATAATATGATGAAATAATAAGTTCATAACTCATCCACAATCCAGAAGAAACCCAAAATAGCAAAATCACATGGACATAGTACTTGACAATTGGCATAGCTTCTAAAAGATTGATAGCAGCAATTTAGCGCTAATGGTGCTATAGCGCCAATAGCGGCGCTATAGCGTGCTATAGCACCAATAGCGCCGATAGCGTGAAAATAAGCAATAGCTTCGGGCATGTCTTTTCTCCCGCCATAGCGCAGCTATAGCGCGAAAATAGCGCGATATTTAAATCGTAGATACATATTATTTGCCACGGCTATGAATTGGGTAGTGCAGTTAGGGATGTTGGTCTGAGACAAACCTTGAGCCTTTCAATTTATTAAGCTGAACTTATGGGATGTTTCCGATGAAAACAAACGGTACCTAATTATACATGTGTAATTGGAGTTTCTTTTTATCGAATTTAGTTTAAGTTTGAGTGAATATGGTCAACCATTAGGAATATACCTACTGGTGTTTTGAAAACCGGTCGACAATGATTTTTTGTTCGTGCGTGTTTAGGCTCTGGATGGTAGAGCTAAGGCAGACAAGGATTATACTGTTTCGAACAGAATGCCCTTACATCCGGTCGTGGGGCTGGTGTGTTGCCCGCTCTTGTATTAGGCTTGTAATAGGGGGTTTACAAATGGCAATGGTCGGGAAAGAGCCCGAAGAAAAGCTCGAGTCTCTGGTGAGTGTGCGTATGTGTGGTGTGTAGAGAGTAGAATGTTTGCGCAGCAAGCCCTCTTTCTTGGTAAGCTCAAAGGCTCACCTTTAATAGCTCAAGGGAAGGAACCTTAGGATACAAGCCATGGTTTCATGTATCCTCGGACCACGCTTCCTTGGTGGCGACACCTTTTCCTCGTTGTCATAGTCACCACGGCTGGGTTGTTCTCCTCACGTTGTGATGCTGCTGTGCGGAATGACAACGGTGCACTGTCCCCAGGGTCGTAGAATTCCAACTGCACTACACGGCGTAGCGTGCGGCGCCCCCTACTGCCCCGTGGTCGGGCGTCGTACACTGCATGGGTATAGCTAGGGAGCTGTTCGGACTTTACCGTGAAGAGGGGACAAGGTCCCCCCTTCATTCATCAACCGACCCTTGTTCCCACGAGGTTGGGCGAATGGGAGTCTCTACCGCCATCAGGTCTGGATCATTCCACCTATGTCTCGCATGAGCCTGCTTCGTGTGGGCTCAAGACCTCTTTAACATGAATCCGTAGCCAAACCCACGCTATCTTCTCGTAGCGGTCTCAAAAATTATTTGGGCCATATTTCTTGGTCTAGAAAATATTTCTCCAACAATACCACTATCATTTCATAAGATTTTTTTCGATGTCATTATTGTTCAAAATATGTGCAAAATCAAATTACCATGGCTTTGATTTTGATTTGGCTACATCTTTTAAAATTTATTATTATTTCAGTCGCAACGCACGGGCATTCACCTAGTGTATATATATGTTTGGTAGCTAATTTTGATCCAAAACGTGCATAAAACTAGCTCGTCCAACTGTACATATGCTGGTACACGGACGGTAGCACTACAACTTGCATAGTTGCATACACAGTTTTCTACGTACAAAATATTGCTACGAAGTTACTACTGCATACATGTACTGGCTTGGACGAATCAGCCGCCTATGATGCACGCATCTAGGCGTTGATGAACGGCGCGCCGGTGACGTACTCCGTGAAGGCGAGCGCGACGAGTCCGAGCATGGCGAATCGTCCGTTCCAGAGCTCGGCGTCGGCGCTCATGACGTCGCCGCTCCTGGCCTCGGCGCTATCCCCCTTCAGCAGCGGCACCAGCGACGCCACGGAGAACACGGCGGCCGTGGCCGCGAACCATGCGAGCCCGGACCCGCTGCCGGCCTGCGAGAGCAGGCCCCCGCCGCGTGATGCCTCGACGGCGAGCGCCGACACGAAGCCCACCATGGCGAGCCGGCCGTTGATGCGCTCCGGAGCCGGCCCGCTGAACGCCAGCGCGTCCCACAGCCCGGGGCTCGCCGCCTTCGTCCCCTTCGTTGGCTCGACGTCCTCGCTCTTGGCCCTCACGACGAAGGTGTGGCGCCGCGGCGCGAGCGTAGACGACGCCGGGAAGGCGCTGGCAGCAGGACGCGCGCCGGAGGTGGCGAAGGCGAGGGAGCTCATGGAAGCCATCACTGTTGCTGCCATTGGAGCGTGTATATGCAGAGGTGCTGCGGAGATCGAGTTGTTGGCTCGTAGCGGCAGGTGAGAGAGGCTTTGTTGCAAAGGTTCTTCTCCCTGTCGTGTGTTGTGGATGGTTCCCAGAGCGGGGTGGCGGCTTTATAAGCGTGGGGAGATAGAGCTAGGCGAGGTGCCCATGACGACGAGGTGGGCGGCCGCGGCGGGGGCCACGTCGGCGAGAGGTTCACGGCCGTAGGTTGTGGGTGATTGAGGAGCATGGAGGCGAGAGTAGAGGGCTAGTACATCTTTACATGCACGCGACGTGGAGTGAGGCAGGATCACATCACGGGCGAACTGGCCGGTGATGGCCGGCGTCGCGATGCATCGACGTGGCCGGTTCGATCGCCGCGCAGGTAGCCAGGCAGGCATCCAAGGACCAAGGGCGAGGTGCCGCCCGGCTCCTGTCCCGAAAAGTGGCAGAAAATTCCAGACTTGAAGGCCACGCAAAAAGCGCTGGAGACGTACGTGTAGGTTACGACGAGGATCTAGTGATGACATGCAGATGCAGGGAAGTAAGCAGGAGATACTAGATAGCAAGCACTGTTATATCGTGGGATATTTCAGGAGATACTCCGTACTAGATAGAGAGCACGTAAGTTTATTTGGTCTGGTTTAACGAATGAGTGAGTCCGATTATTAAGAGTTAGATTTAGGTACCATACGTCCTTAGATAAAATAAATCTAAAAAAATCATAAAATCTCATCCAAACACTAAGATTTTAGAAGATTCAAAACACACGCACGCAGAATTCAAGAATCATTGAGATTATCTCTCCTTACGATTTAGTCCAAAACGAAGGCCAATAAGCGTTGCCGCGCCGTCAGATCGAGCGGATGGCTCAGATCAGGCGAACAATGTCTTTTTTGCAAAAAAGCCTCAAACATAAGCAAAATAAACGTACAGTCCGACCTTCTCTCTTAGTTTTATTATATATTTCTACAACTAAAACATTGGTAAAATAATCGTTCACAACGTGCGATGGCTTGCTCGCTCCGAAACTTACCCCGGCTGTGCGCACAATCCCCACGTGGTGGATCCAGACGCTGAAACACTACCCCGCACCCTCTCTTCCCCCAAGCACACGCCGCACGCTCCCCCGCACATGGGTCGTTCAATCGTGCTCCTTCCTCTCCCATCAACCAATCACGCTCGCTCTGCGGTCGTCCACGTCACCGCCTCCTGTATTGCGCCGGCGCCGCGTCTACCTCGCCGTCCTCACCCACGCTCGCCCACTCCACCGCCTCCTCACTGCCGATTCATAGCTTCAAAGTCAAAAAATGAATTGAGGTCCCTAGTGAAAAATCCTATATCACTACGCCATGATGGCATGAATGTTACCACCGGTTCGAGGCTTTAGTCTATCCTTGTCGGTTGTTGGCTTGAACTGATAGTGATAGCAGCACAATACAAAGCCATGTGGTACTCCTTCCTCCTCATCCCGAGCACACTCATCTAGGAGGCGTGTTTTGGCCATTACTTCTTCCATTGTGTTGTGGTAATTTTTGAAGGCAATTGTTGTGGTAATTTTTCATCAAAAGGCTCAATGATGGTCTTGGGTTTTCATGCACGGACATGATCTTCTTGCTTTTAAAGTTGCAAGCTAGCATCCACTCATTTGAATTTGTAGCTTTTCAAATTTTTTGATGGCTAGGATGGCTTGATTCTCATGCTTGATGTTTCTCCATTTTAGAGAGCATTTCAATTGGATCTTGAGGAAGGCATTCAAATAGTGGTGAAACCATCTTCCAAAAGGTTGATGTCGATGAACCCATTTTAGTTCCTAGCAAATTACATGGTGTTTTTTTATGATTGTTAATTAGTATGTGGTGCTTTAGTTCTTGTATGGACCGAGTAGAGAAGAGTTTTTTTTTCCAATAGAGTTACGAATTTAAATTTTGATGAGCACATCATGTGACACCTAGCAACCCATTGTTTTGAGTGACACTATTGTTCATGATTAAGTCTTTCACTTTTTATTTTTTTATATAATTAGTTTCTCTATTTTTATGTGACATGAAATAGAATAATTGTTCTTCAAGATGGGGATACAGATTTCAATTTTGATGGGCACATCCATATGACACCCTATCAACCCATTGTTTTCGGTTATAATTCTTGTTTTTGATAAAGTCTCCAAATTTTATTTTTATATACAATTAGTCTTCCATTTTTACATGGCACGAAGTAGAATATTTTTCTTTTGAGAGGAGGTTATCAATCAGTTTTGATGAGCACATCCATGTGACACCTGGCAACACATGTTTTGAGCTACAATTGTTGTTCATGAAGGCTCTATTTTTTTTCTATAATTAGCCTTCCCATTTTTATGTGATATGAAATAGATTTTTTTGGCCCTATGTTCGTCTTGCTTCTGCAGATGAAGTAGAATAATTTGTATATATTCAATTAAATTAAGTACAATACTATTTGTATATAATTGGTTAAATTAAATATATGTTTGACTCGCTCCTATATAATGTTTTTTCTCCTATATATAAATGTTAGAAATGCATTTCTGCACAAGGGGTGGAGTGATATATATGTTCGGTAGCTAATTTTGATAAAAAAAAAACGTGCATAAAATTAGCTCGTCCAACTGTACATATACTCATAGTCTCATATATAGTTGCATACACAGTTTTCTACATACAAAATAATCCTACGAAGTGACTACTCCATATAGTCCATACATGCACTGGTTTGGACCTTCAGCCACCTATGACGATCTACGCGTTGATGAAGGGCGCGCCGGTGAGGTACTCGGTGAAGGCGAGTGCGACGAGTCCGAGCATGGCGAAGCGTCCGTTCCAGAGCTCCGTGTCGGCACTCATGACCTCGCCGCTCCTGGCCTCGGCGCTGTCCCCCTTCAGCAGCGGCACCAGCGACGCCACGGAGAACACGGCGGCCGTGGCCGCGAACCACACCAGCCCGGAGCCACTGCCGGCCTGCGAGAGCAGGCCCCCGCCGCGGGACGCCTCGACGGCCAGCGCCGACACGAAGCCCACCATGGCCAGCCGGCCGTTGATGCGCTCCGGTGCCGGGCCGCTGAACGCCAGCGCGTCCCATAGCCCGGGGCTCGCCGCCTTCGTTCCCTTCGTTGGCTCAGCGTCCTTGCTCTTGGCCCTCACGACGAAGGTGCCGCGGCGCGGCGCGAGCGTAGACGACGCTGGGAAGGCGCCGGCACGAAGCGCACCGGCGGTGGCGAAGGGGGAGCTCATGGAGGCCATCACTGTTGCTGCCATTGCAGTGTTTATGTTGGCTCGCAGCGGCAGGCTAGAGGCTTTGTTGCAAAGGTTTCTTCTTGCTGTCGTGTGCTGGTGGATGGTTGCCAGAGCGGGGTGTGGCGGCTTTATAGGTGCATTGAAGGTGCATGCTGGCGAGAGGGGGCTAGTACATCTTTACATGCACGAGACATGTAGTGAGGCAGGATCACGGGCGAACTGGGTGATGGCCGGCCGCCGGCGTCGCGCGATGCATCGGCGTGGACGGCTCGGCCGCCGCGCAGGTAGGCATCCAAGGGCGAGGTGCCGCCCGGCTCCCGTCGTCGAAAAGTGGTAGAAGATTCCAGATTCGAGGGCCACGCAGCTGGAGACGTGTAGGTTGCGACGAGGATCGACATGCAGGGAACAAGTGGGCAAGTAGGAGATACTAGATAACGAGAGCACTATTATCATGCGATATTTCAGGAGATACTAGACATGGCGAGCACGTATGTTTATTCGATCTGGTTTAACGAATTAGTAAATCCGATTATTAAGAGTTAGATTTAGGTACCATACGTCCACAGGGATTCTTAGATAAAATAAATCCAAAAAATCCTAAAATCTTATCCAAACACTGCGATTTTAAAAGATTCAAAGCACACGTACACAGAATTCAAAAATCATTTGAGATTATCTCTCCTTATGATTTATGCACAAAAAGAAGGCCAATGAACGTCGGCAGGCCGTCGGATCGAGCGCTTGGACGGCCTAGATTAGGCAAACTGTCACGACCCTGATGCGGGTGCGACGGCGGAGGGGTTGCCGGCGTGAACGCGCGGGCGGTGGAACTCGGCGGCGCGCCGGCTCCGAGCAGGGTGACGCGCAGCGCACAGCTTGCAATGGCAAAGGAGAAGAAGCAAATATGTTTTTGATTATTGATGACTGTCCACCCATCCTCCCACACAGCCACATATAGGTTCGAGAATGTAAATGGGCTAAGCCCGCCAATAATGCAAATGCTAGCCTATTACAACCCAAATGACTAAAGTCGACTTATGGGCCTTTACTTCCAGCCTTCATCAGCCCAAGAATCTTGAATGCGCAGCCCAAGGCCCAGTTCGTGACATTCCCTCCCCTTAAGCAGCAAACGTCCTCGTGATGCCGGCGTAAGCCGACGGTGCTGAAGGAAGGAGCGCTGACGGAGTCCAGAATGCCCAATGCTCCGGGCAGAGATGTGGCTGAATCAACACAGATGAAACAGCACGATTACCCAGAATTGTAATGCGATGATCAAGTACCTTGACAGGCGGCAGTTCATCCAGGATGCAGAGCAGTTGCAGATCAGCATCGGCCGACACCGTAGTTCCAGGTGGAATGGCCTTCTTGAGTTGTGAGACATGCAGAACTGGATGTATCTGACTATGCACTGGCAACTGAAGTTTGTATGCCACCTTGCCTATCTTGTGCAGCACTAGATAAGGCCCAAAGTACTTGTAACTGAGCTTATGATTAGCACGCTTGACCACTGATTGTTGAATGTGAGGCTGGAGCTTGACATAGACCCAATCTCCCACTTCAAAGGATCGTTCTTGCCTATTCTTATCAGCCTGGAGTTTCATGCGTTGCTGCTCTAGCCAGATTGTGCTGAATGTGTTGCATGAGCTCTTGTCTAGTCTTCATCCACTCATCCAAGTCTGGTGTGGCACAAGCATCATTGATAGCAATGCCAAAGTGTTTAGGAGGATGGCCATACAATGCTTCAAAGGGAGAGTGACCATGAGCTGAATGAAATGTAGTGTTGTACCGTAAACTCGGCTAATGGAAGCCATTGTGCCCATTTGGTTGGACATGAGTGAACCATGCACCTCAAGGAGGTCTCCGGACACCGGTTGAGCCGCTCTATCTGTCCATCCGTTTGGGGATGATATGCCGAGCTCATGTTCGTAGTGGTTTCAGTTTTTTGAATAGCTCTTGCCACGATTGCTTGTGAAGATGCGGTCCCTGTCAGAGATTATCACTGATGGCAAGCCGTGCAGTTTGTAGATGTTACTGACAAAGGCTTGGGCAACAGTCAGGGCACTATATGGGTGAGATAGACAAATAAAGTGTGCATACTTAGTCAATTTGTCAATGACAACTAAGATAGTGTCAAAGCCTTTGGATTTTGGCAAGCCTTCGATGAAATCAAGACGAGAGTATGCCATGCATGTGTAGGTACGAGCAAGGGTTGGAGAAGTCCAGGCAATTTACTGTGTTCTGGCTTGGCTTGAGCACATACCTCACACTTTGTGATGTACTCTTGAACAAACTTCTTCATGTTAGGCCAGGCAAACATAGACTTGACCTTCTTATATGTTGCAGTTACCCCACTGTGACCTCCCAGGCCACTGGCATGTAATGCCAATAGAACAGCCTTGTGAGCTTCAACATGGTTTCCCAGCCAGATCTTGCCCTTATACTTGATGAGACCATCTGAAAGAGTAAATCCCTTATCATTACTGCCAGTTAAACTTAACTCAGTCAAGAATTGCTTGGTATTGTCATCTTGCTGATATCCTTCAGTGACAATTTCCAGCCACTTGGGCACCACCACAAATAGAGCAGAAACCACAGGAGGGTCCACTTGCCTTGACAATGCATCAGCAACAGTGTTATCTTGGCCCTTCTTGTATTGTATTTTATATTGTAACCCCAATAGCTTAACAAAAGCCTTCTCGCAACCCTTCATGTAACTTTTGCTCCCCCAAATGTACCAAGCTCTTATGATCTCGTAGCTATAGTGAATTCCTTGTGTTGTAAGTAAGGTTTCCACCTAGTGACAGCCATAATGAGAGCTAGACATTCTTTTTCATATGTTGAGAATGCTTGAGCTTTGGGTCCCAATGCCTTACGAGATAGGCCACTGGATGGACACCTTGAGATAGGACAGCTCCAATGCCAGTAGAAGATGCATCTGTCTCCACAGTAAATGGCTTGGTAAAATCAGGCAAGACCAAGACAGGTGCTGAGATAAGTGCTTGTTTCACATTTTCAAAAGAGCTTTGCAAAACAGGAGTCCAGTGGAATAGAGTGTCCTTCTTCAGCAGATCAGTGAGAGGTCGGCTCAGTATACCATAACCTTTGATGAACTTTCTATAGTATCCAGACATTAGTTGGTGTTGGCCACTTTGCCACTGCTGCAATTTTCTGAGGATCTGTGGCCACTCCTTTACTGCTGATTATATGACCCAGATATTCCAGTTGTTGTTGACCAAATGAGCACTTGGATTGTTTCAACAACAGTTTGTGCTGGTGTAGAATTGCAAACACCTGTTGGAGATGAGCAACATGTTCCTCCAAAGACTTGCTATATATCAGGATATCATCAACAAAGACTAAGACACATTTTCTCAACAATGGATGGAAGATTGTATTCATTAAAGATTGAAATGTGGCTGGTGCATTGGTTAAACCAAAGGGCATTACTCTGAATTCCCAGTGCCCACTATGTGTACTGAATGCAGTCTTGGGTTCATCTGCCTGCTTGACTCTTATTTGGTGGTACCCTGACCTCATATCCAGCTTTGTAAACCAAGCTGAGCCATGCAATTCATCCAGGAGTCCATCTACTATGGGAAGAGGGTACTTGTTCTTGACAGCTTATATTGTTCAATTGCCCGTAATCAACACAACCGCCGCCAGTACCATCCTTTTTCTTCACAAGCGGACGGAGATGCAAAAGGACTCGACTAGGTTGGATAATCCCATTGGTTAACATCTCCTTGATTTGTCTTTCTATCTCATCTTTTTGCCCGGAGAATACCTATAAGGCTTCACATTCACGTGGTTTCACTCCCGGAATCGAGGGATTTGATGATCCCGAGCTCTTTCGGTGGCAATGATGTGGGCTTGTGAAATAATTGTTCATTCGATCCACCACCGGCGACTTACTGCGAACTGGATCAACAAACTTGCTCGGTGCATCTTGACACAAGTTGATCATTTGTGCTATGCCACCCCTCCCGAGCGAGGACCTTGTACTTTCCTCGGCCTTGATCTTTGGGCAAGTGGTTAACTCGGTCTTTAACTCCTTTCGTAGCTATTCTTGCACCAGCATAAGAGAATCTGAGCAGTTTCCTTTTCCAGTGGATCCACATAGGGCTATGCTTCTCTAGCCAGTCCATACCCAGAATGAGATCATAATGGGGTAGGTCAAGTATTCTGGCATCAGTAACAAATGTATGGCCCTGAGTCCACCAGGTGAATTGAGAGACTTGCTGATTGCATTCCATTTTGTTCCCATTAGCCACAGAGATTTGGATAGAAGGAACTGATTGCACTTTACACTTCAATGCGGCTGCAGCTGATGTACTGATGAAAATGCCTGAACTCCCTGAGTCAATCAGAATAAGAATATCCTTATCATTGACTTTACCCACTAGCCTGATTGTCTTCTTGCCTTGAATGCCAATATTGGCACAATGAGAGAGAGACAAAATTTCCTCATCACTAGATTCCTCAGCAGATGTATCATCAGAAGCTTCACTGTCAGGAGAAATCTGAGGCATGATGTTGAGGTACTCATTCAGCACATGAATAGAAATCTTGTCGGGACATTTGTGATCTCTTCCCCAAGGCTCCCCACATTTCATACACAGACCTTGAGCTTTTCTTTGGGATCTCAGATTTGCTAGCTTGTCATCAAACTTGCTTGCAGGTTTGCTTCCAGGAACATTGCCCAATACACTAGGCTGAGCACTGCTGGACGCCTTGGAAGTGTATTTGTTGAAATCTCTGTATGGCTTCTTGTTAAACAATCTTGCCTGGGATTGCAGCTCCTTTTCCTGTATTAATGCCAAAGATAGAGCAAGATCAACAGTCCTTGGTTTATGCAGCGCCAAGGCTGCTTTGATGTTAGGATTTAAGCCTTTGAGGAACTGTCTAACAAAGAAAACATTGTCTAAACTACCATTGTGAACCAGGACTCTATGCATGGACAAATTAAACCTATCAAAGTACTCCTGCACATGAGTAGTTTGCTGTATGTCTAACAATTCCTGCATAGCTAACTCATACACATCCTTGCCAAACTTTGACTCTATAGCTACACACAATTCTACCCATGAATCAACAGTATGCTGGGCTTCATAAGTCTGGAGCCATAATTTTGCAATTCCCTTAAAATGCAAAGTAGCAAAAGCAACCCAACGATGCATAGGAACAGCAAACATGGAGAAATACTTCTTGGCATCTTCCTTCCAAATTCTAGGATTCGAACCATCAAATTTGGGGAACTCTGCCTTGGGTAGCCTGTACTCCTTCTGATACTGATGAGGATACCCAAACCCATACTGCACATCATGATTAACAGTAGGTTGAGGTGGAGCAAAAGCATACTGACCACCGGCCGGGAGTGATGGGGAGCCGGTGCTCGGCCATCGATCCCCGTGGATTCGTAACAACGCCGTGGCCAACAACGACCCGCCCTTCTTCCTCGCGCGCGGGCCTCAGTCGGGGCAGTTGGTGGAGTGGTCTCCAACGCCGCGACGCGCGATGTGAGATTGCTGATGTCGGTACTCAAGGCCTTGTGCATGTCCTCCACATCTGGCCTCCACTTCCCGAACATCTCCATGAGTTTGGTCAGGTTGTCGAGCTTGTTGGTGATATCGGTGAGCTTGGCTTCCGCGGCCGCCATGCGAGTGGTTAGGGTTGGTCCGCGCGCCAGTGGTGATTGGGGTGTATGAATCGAGGGCTGGTGGCTAGATCGATGAAGATCGGAGGTGGATTGGGGATTTGGCGGCGGATTTGCGCAGGATCTCGGCAGAAGCGGTGACAGAAGCGGCGGAAAGCGGAAACGGAACCGATAAAGGAGGATTCGACGTAGGCCGATACCGATGTCACGACCCCGATGCGGGTGCGACGGCGGAGGGGTTGCCGCGTGAACGCGCGGCGGTGGAACTCGGCAGCGCGCCGGCTCCGAGCGGGGTGACGCGCAGGTGCACACGCTTGCCACGGCAAAGGAGAAGAAGCAAATATGTTTTTGATTATTGATGACTCGTCCACCCATCCTCCCACATAGCCACATATAGGTTCAGAATGTAAATGGGCTAAGCCCAGTTCAATAATGCAAATGCTAGCCTATTACAACCCAGCGACTAAAGTCGACTTATGGGCCTTTACTTCCAGCTAGTGTAGCCCAGTAATCTTGAATGCGCAGCCCAAGGCCCAGTTCGTGACACAAACCATGTCCTTTTTGCAAAAAAAAAAAAAAAGCCCTCAAACATAAGAGAAACCAACCCACAGTCCGGTCTCCTCTCTTAGTTTTAGTATATATGTATTATTATTACATAAAAGCTTGAATGGGACAATAATTATTTCAGAAGCACCATGCTAGGATCATTACATC
This sequence comes from Themeda triandra, assembly GCA_018135685.1. Lineage (NCBI taxonomy): Eukaryota > Viridiplantae > Streptophyta > Magnoliopsida > Poales > Poaceae > Themeda > Themeda triandra. The sequence continues at coordinate 794,091 of JAENPR010000230.1, read as the reverse complement.
ATGGCTGGGTTTGTTATGAAACAAGAGCCATGATGGGAAAATTTGTATTTAAGAAACATAAGATCATTGCATCATGGCTGGATTGGAGCGGTAGCAACGACAACAATCTAGAAGCATGTATAGCAGTAGCATTTCAGGTCATCACAATCACCGTAAAGGATCAAGGGGTTTCCAAAAAAGCATGCATCATCACAGCTGGAGTCCTCGAAGCACAGTCCAAGATATATGCTGCTTAGATGCCGGCATTCATCACTCTGCGTACATACAGGCATCGAACATACTAGCACATGCAAGAACGTGGTTAATTAGCTAAAAAGATTAATCAAAGCAACATTTTTTTGACAAGAAAAGACTGTGGGGGAGTTCCCCACAACACTGATTCTTTTTTTTAAAAAAATAGGCTTCCAAATTCGCTTCGCATACCCCAGCTAATTCGATGCAAAACTTAAACGACCCGTAAGAGAGACTTATTTTTTTCAGCGATTCATACATGTGCACTTACGTACCAATAGTGTCAATTAGAAGCATAACTTTAGAGATATTCTTTCCTGAAGGCGCCATTGATTGTTTTTTCTTAAAAGTTTTTGTTCGTTGAAGAAAAGAATGAGCAAGTAGGTTGGTGGGCGATCGAGAGAAGTCCGACGATATATATAACGCATGGTCTAGTGTGTTGCACTACGTCACAAGTGACACAAAAAACGATAAAATGAAAATAAAGCTGGGTCTGTACTTGTCATATGGTGCCCGGCGGCGTGCCAAAGGTTGCAGCTAAGCAAGCTGAGTAGTTCTGAGTTGGACCGTGAGATCCCATGCTCGCGGACAATATTGTGGTCTCGTCTATTGCTGCTGAGCCAAAGCAAAATAGAGTGTGGATTATTGGTCGGATTATTGCATTTTTTTGCAGAAGGAATCGGTGCAGAAGGGGGTACCAAAGGCCGTCAGTGTAGGTGGCTCTCCAACACGGCACGGGGCTTTCCGCCGTGGTCGATTTGGATTGATATATGGCAAGTCGTGCAGACCTTATCCCGCCGAGCAGAGCTTGTCGCGAGTCGCGGCCATGGTGGCTCAGTGAGTACAGATAACATGTTAGTGTGGACTGTGGAACTGTATCTATGTTTTTTTTTTTTTTGACAACATGGAAGTGTGTATATATGTTAGAATTGCATTTCTTTCTTTCGCAAAAAAAAATTACATTTCTTTCAGAACAAATAGTTTCGTATGTAGCTATTTTTTGACGATGCAAAACGTAGCCTTTTGTTGGTTTGCTTGACTTTTCTCGCTGTCGAGGTGTGTGATGCATGGTGCCCAGAGTGGGTGGCCGCTTTTTATAGACGGGGTAGTCCTTCCCGTGACGAGGAGGTGGACGCGGCGGAGGCCACGTCAGCGGGAGATTCACGACGTGGAGTGAGGCAAAGATCACGGGCGAACTGGGTGAGAGCGTCGCCATACATCGACGTGGACGGCCAGGGCGCCGCGCAGGTTTGGCACGGACGAGGTGGCCGGCTCCGGTCGCCGAAGAGTGGCAGAACGGTCCAGGACAAGCCGGAGACGTGTAGGTTACGAATTACGGGGGTCAAGTACTCCTGGAACTTGGATGTTGGAACAAGTGGCCAACAGGCAGGAGATACTGCTATTTGTCGGAAAAAAAGAGAGCAGAAGATACTACTAGAGAGGCACTGTTATAATGTGATATTTTAGCAGAGGTGCAAGCGTACGACGTCCATTCTTTCTGGTTTAACGAATGAGCGAACCCGATTACACTACCGGAAACGACATATTTGCCGACGGCCGCTAAGTTTGTCCATGACAAAGGTGTCAGCCATTGCCAAACAACAGGGTTTGCCGAGGGCAAAGCAGAGCCCTCGGTAAATCAGTTTTTGCTGACAGCCAAACCGTCGGCAAAGGCTGGCCATGGGCAAAGCCATTCTTTGCCATCGGCAAACCGTACTTTTTGCCGACGGCCAGGCCATCGGCAAAGCCTGGCCATCGGCAAAATTGGCGCAGGGCAGACGCCGTCCGACGCCGGCCGACGCCGTGCCCTTTGCCGATGGCCAACCCGTCGGCCGTCGGCAAAAAGGGCGGGCTTTGCCGACGGTCGCGCCATCGGCAAAGACCGGCCATGTGGCGGCCTCGGCCGCTGGGCCCACGGCTTTGCCGATGGCCGGCCATCAATAAACCCACTTTGCCGACGGCCTTCACAAGCCGTCGGCAAAGTTTGAATTTTTTTGTTTTTTCCCCGCCCAATTTTTTTCGGTGCCTTCCTACACCAAATATAACCCACCTCCAAATCTTGGGACAATTTTGAGTTTTTTTGCTAAATTGAGTTTTTCTTCGCATTTTTCTCCACATGACTCCCCACATGTGGAGAAGTCTGGGTTTTGGCCATCCGACGTCACCACTTGCTCGAATCTTTTTGAATTTTTTACCACCATCTCCACATGCGATGCCAACACAACTCGTCAAGTTTCGTCAATTTTGGACTTCGTTTGGATTTTATATAATTTAAAAACACTTTTCGTGCACGTGACTCCCCATGTTACGACTCCAACATGGTCGTAATTTCATGCGAGCTTCGGATACAAACCTCAACATACTCGGGCCATCATGAATACCATGTTTCAAGTCAAAAAATCCTATTATTTCATGTACCCGTAGTTCAAATTTAGAGTTGTCGGAAAAATGCAAAGAAATAAAAATAATTAACGAAATATAGATAAAAAGTTCAAAATTATCCCAAGTTTTTAAGCTGGGATGTATTTGATATAGGAAGCCACGAGGAAAAAATTGGGAAGAAAAATACTAAAAAATCAAACTTTGCCGACGGCTTTAAGTGGTCGTCGGCAAAGTCCGCTTGCCGATGGCCGGACCACGTGGCCATCGGCAAAGGTGGCGGCCCGGGACGGCCCTTAGGCCACCACGTGGTGGTTGTTTGGCGATGGCCGTGGCCATCGGCAAAGTTTATTTTTTTTTAAAAAATAAAAAATTTCCTTAACTAAGGCCCGACAACCCAAACCTACCCTTTCACTCTCGCCGCCCGCGCCCGCCCGCCCGCCGCGCGCTCTCCTTGCGCCGCCGCTGATCTCCTCGCGCCGTCGCTCGCTCCGGCGAGCTTGATCCACCGTTCGTCGCCGGATCCACACCACCGACCGCCGCCCCCATCTGCTCGCGCTGCCCTCCCGCCCTAGCACCGTCGGCCGCCCGCCCTAGCGCCGCCGGCCGCCAGCCCTTGCGCCGCCGGCGACTCGCCGCTCTTGAGGAGCCGCCTTCTCGAGCGGGGCCCGAGCGGGGCCACCTACCCGAGTGGCGCGGGCCGCCCGCCCGAGGGCCGCCGCCCGCTAGGGACCGCCGCCACCTCGGCCGCCGGCACTACCTCGTCCGCCGCCGCCCGAGGGCCACCGCCACCTCGTCCGCCGCCGCCGGTTGTCCGTGCGCAGAGGGAGAAGAGAAAGGAGAAGGGAGGAGAGGAAGAAGAAGAAGGGAGAAAGAGGAGGAAGAAGAAGAAGGGAGGAAGAAGAAGAAGAAGAAGGGAGGAGGAAGAGAAGGCAGCAGGAGAGGAGGAAGAAGAAGAAGAAGGGAGAAAGAAAAGGAAGAAGAAGGAGAAGAGAGGAGGAGGAGGAGAAGGTCCGCTTCGTTCGTCCACCTTCCGTCGATGTCATCAACGCCGTTCGTCCACGCCGTCCGTCCACGTTCGTCCCCGTCGCCGGAGGAGAAGGTAAAGCTCTAGGGTTGTCGGCCATCGTGCCGTTTCGTGTTGACGGCCTTCATGCCAGGTTTGTGGATGTGTGGGCCATCGTGCCCCAAATGTGGACGTCGACCTTCGAGCCGACGGTTTTTCTTGCAGGTTTTGGAAACCTCTCCGTTCAAGGGAGGTTCTGCCAAAATTTTGAACTAATAGTGATGTCTTTATTGTTCTGCAGAGCAGGACATGTCGGAGGGGACCTTGATCGTCTTCGTGCACCTACCCGCCTCTGCGCCGCCACCCTAGGTATAAATCACCTCTATTCCTTATAGTTGTTGTAAGTACATTGTGTAACCGAGTTAGGCGTCTCCCGTCCGAAAGGGATTCGCGGTCGTTGGTATGCGGATCAGTGCATATCTGCGACGGTGTCTCTTTCGAATTTTCCATGTTTTTTGGACAGCCCGAGGAAGCGTAGATGGGTTAGCTTCCATGTTCCGCCCCCGTCCGAGTCAGAGTTTCGGCAGCCCCTCCCCGTTGTTCTCCGGATACACAATCTCCCTGTCGGGACGTGTATCAGGAGAACAACGGGGAGGTGCTGCCGAAATTCCATCTCGGACGGGAGCGGAGCATGGAAGCTAACCTCATCTACGCATCCTCGGGTGGGATTAGGACCTATCCTTACCTATTAGATGGTAGGAACGCCTTGTAGATGCAGCTCTTGGTTTTATTACTCGCTTACGTTGGCGCATGACAGAGGATGGCTGACCGTGAGTGGATGTACATGGGGTTCAAAGGCAAGACAGAGAAATGGGTAAGGGGAACCAGTCACTTCCTAGATCAAGTATTTGGCCTAGCTGCTAAAGGGGCGATTCGGGTGTGGTATCCCTGTAGCAAGTGTAAGAACGACACAGAGAAAGAGAGGCGGCCGATGTACTATGATATTTGGAAGAACGTATATGTTCCAAACTATACCCGCTGGATCCTCCATGGGGAACGCCAACGCCTTAGGGAGGCGGTGGTGAGACCGGACCTCGAGGTGTTTGATGCGGATGCCGGAATGACAGACTTGCTGGCAGACATTGAAGTCGTTCAAGGAATGGAGGTGGAGGAACAAGATCCAGAGGACACCGCAAAGGCGTACTACACCATGATGGAGGCGGCACAGGAGCCCCTTCACGCGAACACCCACATTTCTAAACTGGATGCCATTTCACGCCTAATAGGGTTGAAGTCGTCACCGGGCATCGCCGATAAGGTTTTGATCTCGTGTTGGCGATCAAGTGGCGGGCTTCTTCCGGAGCTTCACCGCATGCCGAAGAGCACGCACGAGTCACGTACGCTCCTTCGAGCACTCAAGATGCCGTATGACCCGATCCAAGCTTGTAAGAACGGGTGTGTCCTGTTCCGGGGAGACGAAGAGGCAGCAACACATTGTCCGAAGTGCAAAGCCTCTAGGTACGTGGAGGTAGAAGGCAGTGATGGCAGTAAGAAATAGTCTAAGATCCCCGAGATGGTCATAGGACACCTTCCTGTACTACCGAGGCTGCAACAGCAGTACATGACAGAGGAGTCCGCGAAAAAATGACGTGGCACAAGAATGGCAAAAGATACAAAGTGACAAGATGCGGCACCCAAATGGATGGTGATGTATAGAAGCACTTCAATGCCATGAATCCTGAAAAGGCCAAGGAGGCTCGGAATGTACGCGTAGCGCTGGCAACAGATGGGTTCAACCCGTTCGGAATGATAATACCCTGAATCTCCCCCCGGCGTCATGTTCAAACCCAAGAACGTGTTCTTGACGCTGATAATACCTGAACACCCGGTCAACAATATGAGTGTGTTCATATAGCCAGTGTGGGATGAATTGCACAAAGCTTGGGAAGAGGGGGCACTGACTTACGACTGAGCTACAAAGACGAACTTCATGATGCATGTGTGGTACCAGTACTCAATGCATGACTTCCTGGCGTATGGCTTATTCAGCGCGTGGTGTGTTCACGGGAAGTTCCCTTGCCCAACATGCAAGGCAGATGTGATGTTCACCTGGCTGGCCAAGGGTGGCAAGTATTCTTCTTTCGACAAACATCGTCAATTCCTAGAGGAGGACCATGAACTGAGATGAGATAAAAAGCACTTCACGAAAGGTGTTTAAGTCACCGGCCCCATCCCTAAGGAAAAGAGCCCAGCTGACATCCTTGCACAGATAGAGGCTCTCAAAATTGATGAAGAGAATTGTGTTGGTTTTAAAGGATATGGTACCGACCACATGTGGACTCATATCTCGGGCTTGACTAGGCTCCCTACTACAAGGACCTTCTTCTTCCACACAACATCGATGTAATGCACATAGAAAATAATGTCGCCGAGGCACTCTAGGCAACACTCATGGAGATTGGCAAGAAGTCAAAGGACAACATTAAGGCTAGACAGGACATTGAAATGATTTGTGATAGACCAAATCTAGTGATGAAGACCCCTGCACCAGGCAATAGATGGAAGAAGGGCCCGGCCGATTACATCCTCAAAAGGCCACATAGGAAGGAAGCACTGGAGTGGATGAAGAAGTTAAAGTTCCCTGATGAGTATGCGGCGAATCTGAGCAGGGTAGTGAACTTGCTGGCTGGCAAAGTCTTAGGGATGAAGAGTCATGACTTCCATGGATTGAGCGGATCCTTCCTGCGATGACCCGGGGATACCTCCCCGACCCAGTGTGGCGCGTCCTGGCAGAGTTGAGCTTTTTTCTTCCGCCAGCTTTGTGCCAAGGAGTTGTCTTGGGATGTTTGTCTTGAACTGGGAGAAGGCTGCACCTCTCGTTGCTCGCAAGTTAGAGATGATATTTCCACCCGGCTTCTTCCCCGTCCATGCAAAGATCGATTTAGCACCTACCAAGGGAGGCATGGTTGGGGGGGCCCGTGCAGCACCATTGGTGCTATCCAATCGGTGTCTAAAGCTTCTTCGGAAGAAGTGTAAAAATAAAGCCAAAATTGAGGCTTCCGTGGCAGAGGCATTCATTATGGAAGAGGTGTCGACATTCACACAGGCGTACTATACCGAGGCACTTCGCAGACCGCAAGATCCAACCCCTCGTTACAACATCGACGAGAATTCATGCACCCTCACCCTTTGCATCAATGTTCGAAGAGAGAAGGAATGAATTGAACAAGAAGCGCCGTGAAGTATACCAACGCAAAAAGGGTGATGCTACTTTGAGTAATAATATTTTTATATGTAACAATGACTATGGTTTCTCATCTGAAGTTTTTTTGACAGTGGGTAAAAACACATTTAGTTCATCTACAGAAGGCATAGACCCTAGACTACTTAGAAATAGAAGGGATAGAGCTCGTTGTGCATCAATGCCTTCCAATGAAAGAGAAGAAATAAACAGAAAGCGTTGCGAATCTTATCAAAGAAAAAAGGAGCAACATATGCTCTCAAAACCAAATAATGGTTGCAGTACGTACATTTTGCTCAATATATACATAGTGTCTTTCTCATGATTCATTTATGATGGTTTTGAATTTTTTTTATAGGTGGTGTGTCATCAAGAAACAAAGAAAATGAGGATCCTGCTAACTATAGTAAATGGCTCTGTGCGAATGATTGAACATTTATGATTCATGTCCGTACATAAGGAGGATACTACTGAACTTTAATTGATGCATTCTATGTATATTTTATTTTTTTTCTTACTTTGAATCACAAAATTGATTGAATAAGTACAAGAATCAAAATAAATATTAATTCATGGGTATACTAAAATGAAATTTCTTTAATAAAAACATTTTAATTAGTGTATGTATCCCAAACTTTAGGTCAAATCTCTCCAACCGATGTTGCATACATGCTCAAAGAAAAAAAATGTACTTACAACCGACAATGGTACAAAAATATGCCACTTGAGAAGAAGAAAGCTAGGCAAGAACGTGAAAAGTTATATAATGCGACAGTCGAACGAAAGGAGTCAAAGAGAGCTTCCTACACAAGAAGACAGAAATTTCATGCCAACAATGTACATCCAGATTCCATTGCTATGGTAAACCCTATGTATTCTTCACCATAATCAAGGTAATGTCTTCTATTTAATAATTTGTACTTTTATCGATGTTAGAGTTAAAAAAATAGGGCAACCCATTGTATGCTTGATCAACCATCTATGTTATAGCATTTACTATTATATAGTGAGATATTGGCACATGCGCCACCAAAATTCTATGTTATTTGAAATTGATTCTACAAACTATTTACAAAGAATCAGCATATTGCATATCAAACTGCGCCACCAATGTATTCACCGAGCTATATTCAAATAGCATGGTCGTGTTATCTTTGATGTATTTCTTTCATATATGTGTTGGCTGAAAAATCTGTGGGCTTGTGTGTATTTTAAAACCCGTAGCAACGCACGGGTACTAGTCTCTACTCGTAATACACGGTAAACGGAATCGTTCACCCAGCGAGGTGAAACCCCTACGCGTGAAAGTGAAGCCCGGCCGATTCCCCTCGCTCTCAGTTAAAAAAAAATAGACTCGCCTGCCCCAACGCCACCCACCTCCGGTCGCCGGCCTTCACTCACCCGCAGCAGCACGCCGTCGCCGCCGCCGCCGCTGCGAGCTCCCTCCAATCCCCTCGATCCGGCACCGGTGCCGCCCCTGCTCCGAGCCTACCCCGGCGGGCGTCCTCCTGCTCCAGCGCAGACCTCGACGTCGACGGCTGCCGGCAGTTCAACCTCGAGGTGCAGACCTCCAGGGGCGGCCGCGACACGTCCAGCAGTAGGTGTGCCAACCCATCCTCTTCCTCTCCTCCTCCCTCGCGCGGTCGCCTCGAGACCGCCGGGCCTCCACCGACGCCGTCGTCGCGACATGTGCTCGCTCCATCGTCCGTGAGTGCGCCCGTGTTGTCATCTCCTCCCTAGCGGGATAGTTGAGCAGCCGAACCCGGCCACCAGCGGTTGCCAAAGTCATCTGGTCCGCGGCCGCCGTTTCCTCCCCGACCCGCTGCAGGTTCCCCCCCGGACCTCTGTCTGCTCTTCTTCATCGACGGGTGCGCCACGACCAAGCCCACACCACCAAAGTCGCTTCGCATTGGATTTCTACCTGAGCGAGGGGCAAAATCAAAGGCCGTTGGCCTCCCTGCTGCTTTTTCAGTTTGATCGATGCATCCATATCTGAAGTATGGTCGTGGTAAATAAAAATAGGATTGATTTACAAGTGCTTATATGTGTTGATTTGCTTAGAATGTTGCAGATTATGGACCTTCGGGTCAGCATTCGTGGTGGTTGAGTCCTGAACTTGCAGTCGATTGTAGATAACTGGTCATCCTGTGTGTTCATCACTACAACTGTTCTATGGGGATACTATTTTTATAGACCTTTTTAGTTCATCATATTGGTGGTTGGGTACCTTCTAATATGTCGTATTAACAGTCCATTTGATGAAATTTATTTTGTTAATTAGATTGATCTTGGTTTTGATCAACCTAATGGATGTATAGCTTTAGCACAGTTGACAGTAGTAGTCCTCAAGTGTGTTTGGCAGATGAAGTATTGCAGATCTTAGTCCAGCACATGGATGAAGCTGGAAATTATTTTATTGGCAATATTTGTAGAGTAGAGTTGCACGATTGTTTTATTCTTAAATGGTTCATCCATTATTAGTGAAATGTTGCATATCAATTTTGGACGTATGTCATCTGATAGCACACAACTTCTGGAGGTTTGAGTTTGGATAGAAAGTATCGAGAACCAAACACATACTTATGGAATACAAAGAAATTTTGACTGAACTAAGACCAACTTCAATAAATAGTAGTTAATTGATCTGTGACTATTTTTTTACATCAATTGCCTTCTTTTTTTGCAATCAGGGGTTGATCTGCACCTCTCCAGAACTATGATTGTCGACAATCAAATAAGCCTAATATACATTTCCTTACCTGATTGTCGAGTTGTGTTTTGCCTCCGAGCAGGCCCTTCAGGACGCCATCCTCATTCACGGCCGCAGCGACAAGCAACTGCAAGGAGCTGTAGTTCGCTTTGTGGTGCTGCAGACAAATCAGGCAGCCGAATTGCTCTGCTGTCATTTACGTTCGTGCTAAATGATATCAGGGTGCTTCACATCGTACATCTAAGTAAGTTTCGCCGCCATCCACTTTTGTTTGAAAATTGGTTGCATGGCCATTTCTTTGGGATGGTTCCAGTAATTTTTATGGAATAATGCTATTATTTTTTACTGATGCTTAATAGGATCATCTCTGATTTTATATCTTGCCTAATAGGAGCTTCATATACAAAAGGGCTTCCTTTTATTCTTCTTATTCTAAGTGACTTCGTGTGTTCTGTCCAACTTATAATAATGATATGATATTGCACCTATAACAAACAATATATCCCGAAAAGAAGCTTTCAGCTTGCAAGATGCAGCTTTGTTAAATATGAAGTTTTTCATCTCTCATTGAACTCCTAGATTTGTTGAATTTCGTTGCTTGAAATTTGCAAGTGTTGAAATCATTAGTCTTTCTGATCCCACTACATCTGTTTTAAATTCCCATGCCATACATGTTTATTTCAGTATATATAGGGGTAACATTATAATCTGCTATAGGTAAATATAGAGTTTGATGCAAATAACTGACAACATGAGCTAAGCTATGATAGCAAAGGAAATTCAGAGATCTCTCAGTTTCTTCATGTGTTGACGCTGCCTAGAATATTGTCTTTGCGATAGCTTTTTTTGGTAACCCATCAGTCGTGCCCAATTTTCTTGTGTAGATATTTCCCTTCCTTTGTTATTATCTATCCTTTCTTTGCTTTGCCCTGTTGATGTGGACACCAGTTTATTATCCTACATCGTCTCCTGTAGTTCTGACAGAATGGCATTGTTACCTGTTGCAGCTCCTGGACCATTTCGGCATGAGAGCCGAATGAGAACTGCACCAGTAGATCGGCTTGTTGTTCATTTTGATTTGTTTCAAGTGGCAGTAAACGATACTGAAGCTCTCGTTATTCTTTGGCGAATTGTTCTTAAACATGGTTAGGTTAGCATTTAGTAAGCTACTCTGGATATACTGTTCTTTATGCATTCTAATCACCACCGATGTATTCTGCTTTATGGGAACATAACATAACTACAGATTAATAGCTCTATGATACTTGGAATAGTTAATTTGTTCTTTCCAAGCACCTTCTACAATGAGAAGTCAATATAACACAAAAAATACCGATTTAATTTATGTAGTAGCTACGAGATGTAAATTGCATAAGATTCAGAGTGCATGAATTGGATAGTTTAGTTCAGTCTTCAAAATATGCAGAGCTGCACGGCGTGGTCAGTTTAGTTACCATCAGAAAATTTATAGAGGTAATTACTGACTTTTAATAATGTTTTGCTAATGTAATGTCAACCGAATTGGGATATTACTCGGTGTTTGTGACCGGAACTAATAAATTGCTCAGTCTGACGGTTGGGTCTATTTCTATGACAGAAAACAATCATTCTCGTGCACCATTGGGAGACAAGCCTACCACCTCCAAACAAAGTAAGACAATGCAACACCCTATCAAATATTACATTGTATATAACTTATATTATATAAAATTTAACTGCAGTCAATGCTAGAGAACGAAAGAGAAAGGGATAGAGCTCAAATGAACAGAAGAATGCAATCAATAAGAAGCGTCGTGAATCTTGTCATCAAAGAAAAAAAGCAACATGTTACTGACACATCTCATTTCTTTGTAACAGCACAATACACGTCATACATATATTATTGTGGCATTAATTTCTCCCGTTGCAACGCACGGGTGTTTACCTAAGACAACTAAAATCTTACTCCTAAAAGGATCAAATGATATCGTCTCCGCCAACTAATCGGCCCGCCTCCGCTTATGACCCCGCCTCTCCGACGCTCGCGCCGACTCCTGTCCACCTGCCTAAAAAATAGAGACAACCGCTTCCACCTCTCTTCTCGGTCATCCTCCTACGATCGAGAGAACCGCCTCCCGCACACCTCACCCAGCTCCGCAGCTTGTCTCGCTCAAGAAACCACCGTCGTCGTCTCCCACGCCCTCGCCGGTTGCTCCTCGCCCTGCCTCAGCGTGCGACGCACAGCCGGTCGCTCCTCGCCCTGCCTTGGCGTGCGGCGCACAGCTCCGCGGCGGAGGCAGATCGGCATCGCTATGCTGTCGCCCTGGCCCTCGCCCACGCCGGTTACTCCTCGCCCTGCCTCGGCACGCGGCTCCGCGGTGGAGGCGGACCGGCGTCCCTGCGCCGTCTCCATCTCCGTCGCCCTCGCCGGCTACTCCCCGCCCTTCCTGGCCATCTCCGCAACGCATATTTTCTCCACGTCCACCTGGCCCAAGCGCCCCCTCCATCGCCAACGCCGGCAGCAGGAGGACCCCGACGTGCCAAGGCCGCTTCGAAAACGACTGACGCGGCCATGACATTGACCCCGCCACCTGATCTCTTCCTCCATACTGCGAACACGCCCCAACTGTCCCGCCGCCGACGGTGAAGACGTCCCGTTCCACGCGCCAACGCCGTACAGCCTCTTGATCGGCAGACCTTCGCTGCCAGGACCGCCCTCCACATGTCTTCGTTGCGTCCTTATCTAGATCCTAACCTGTCACTTTGCCGGTGAGGAGAACCATCAGGTTTACCAAACCGCCGCCCCGCCCACGACGCCTTCACCACGCCCCCGCCCCCAAACGCTCTGTCTTTCCTCCTCGCCCCGCTCGCCATCGCCCAACCGCCGTCCGCCCAGCTCGCCATCCCCCGCCGCGCCGGTTCATGCCCCGCCGACGCGAGTTACTCGGTGCCGCAGTAATCCCCAGTCGATACTTGCTCCCCTGCGCTCCAATCACGGATACGGTGGAACACCGCTCCCGCGCTCGTCCCCAGCTCGCCCCCGCGGCCCGCAAACCGCAAGCTCCTTCCTCCCGTGTCAGTCGCACAACTTCTTCGCCCGATCCAGCATCCGCAGAAGGAGGCGGCCTCCACCAGCATGCCGGCACCCACCGAGTTGGGGCCGTGGACTCGCCGTGCGGCGGGCTCTCCTGCGTCGCCCGGCACAGCCTCGTCCACCCCAAGCGGGAAGCCCGTGATCCAGACGCCTGTTGCTTGGACAAGCCACGACGAGAGCGCGGCAGTTGTGCCGGCATCCGCAGAAGGAGAGGCGGGCTCCATCTGCCCCGCGAGGGCACCTTCACATCGACACAGGCGGTGCGGCATCCCTGGCTCCGAGCGCCACAGGCCTCCGTGCGGCAAAGAAATCTCCCTCGAATCCCATCGATCCGGTATTCCGGCGCACTTGGCCGCTGCTGCGGCGACGGCGCGGAGAGCAACTCGCACCCGCCACCTCTCGACCCCACCTGGTGGGCATCCTCGGGCTCCGGCACGGGAGAGCGCCTCGACACCCCTTCTCCCCGGTGGCTGGTGCCCTCCCTCGAACCCTACAACCGTGGTCAGGCTACCCAGTGTTCTTCATCTCTGCAACTTCCTCTCTGTTATTCTTCGAGCAGATTAGACACAAGCACACAGCCACACACTAAGCGATTATGTTCTCCAAAGTTCTTGGCATCTCTATTTCTATCCAGTTTTTTTGAGAAGATATTTTATTCAGTTTGGAACTTGGAACACATGATATGGTTGCCCTGAAGCCAAATAAGACAGATATCGGATCTGTTTCAGCTTGGTCAAGGTATAGTTTATCACTTAAAAGGTACACACTCATGTCATCTAATGCTGCTGTCAATTTAAGGTGTTTCTCTGTGTGTAGGAGTAATAATATTAATTTTGTTTCTTAAGAAACAGGAATGTTGCTTTTGATGTTATTCCTGAAGATCGTTTAAATAGCCTTATGCGTCTTGAGAAGCTTGCAAATGAGGATTGAGGTGCTATGACATTTTGCATCATTCCGTGCTTTCTCTTGCTAATCACAGCCTTTTAAGCTCATAATTGCACTTCTGTGTAAAGTTCTTCACCTGTCATCTGATTCTCATGACCGAGATGGATCGAACCATGAGATGTGTGGTACTCCAGTTTGGATCTGGGAATAGAATAACTGTCATCCGTGTAAATTTCTTTGTCTGTCATCTGATTCTCTTGACCAAGTATGGATTGAACCATGAGCTCTGTGGTAGTACAATTGGATCTAGAAATACAATAATGGTGCTCAGCAAACAGAAGATAGTTTTATTGTTCCCTGAGAAATTGGTTTCATTTACATTAAATGCATTGTAGCGCAAACAGAAGATGTTCTGCTTAGATGCATTCTACTTGCATTTGATTAGAAATTGGTTTCAGTCTATCTCTAATCGTTTGCAAATATATGCATATTTCCTTAGTTTTTTTTTTTCTCAATGGCAATAGATGCTTTCCTTGAATTTGATTATTTCAGAGTAATATCCTACAAAGATATATACTGATACTCAACTTCCATGAGAGGAAGGAGAACGCTTGGGAAGATTCAGGCACGCTTTGATGGCGCTGACCTTCTGGTTTGTGTGAAAAAACCCTCCCTCTATCTCTATATAACATACAGAATTTGGTTTCACATCCTTCAATACCTATTGCATCCAGAGGATTGAGATGATGAGGAAGATGGTGAATGGACAGCCCCAACAATTCCTAACCTAGAGTACAAAGGACCATGGATGCAAAAGGTATGAAGATGAAGAAGGTGACCACTTGAGTGTCCAGACTGCTACAGGTACTTGGGTTGCCCATCATGTTTCGTAGGGATGGTTCTTGTGATTGTTATACAAGTTCTTTTATTGTAAGTTTTTTACTGATTATTTTGCTCTCTTGTGGTCTACTTGAGTGTTCAGACTCAGATTAGGGAATGCCAAGTTGGGAATGTGATCTGAGGAAGGTTAGTCCGTTAGTGCTGTCTGCCTATCTCCCTCCTGTACGTGCAGCAAAATCTCAGATTTGGCAATGCCAAGTTGGGTATGTGATCTAAAGTGGTCCACTTAAGTGTTCAGACTAATAAGATGATTATATTTTAATTATTGCAGCTAACAATTGCTGTTTAAATTGCACAAAAAATGCTGTTTTGGTTCTGAATTATGCAGGTAACTTATTTATGACTTTATTTTCTGATATCCATTCGAACAAGTGAAAACATGCATCAGAATACTGTCATCAGGGACCATAAAGAATTACTTCTCCTTAGTAGAGAATCGGTGATATATTGTCCTGTCAATCAAAGTGTGTATGCGTATGACAATTTTCTATGCTAATTTTGATATTTTCTAAAGCACAAACACCATAACTGAATCGTTTCACTTCATTGAAAGAATAACAAGTTGTTTGTCTCTCTTACAATTTGGTCGGGCTTAGCTGTCTTTTTAGTTTCGTAACTAAAGTGAAAATTGTATCGATAGCCTCTTGTAAATTGAAGTATCTCTGAGTATGTCCCAACACTGTATGCAATGTTCTTTGATTGCTGCACCTCTGCATGCAATGTCAAATGGCCTGTTGCTATGCCAATTTTGCTGAGTTGATTAACTTAGTTCTTTCATGCTGCTTTTGCTATCTTTCACAAGGAGGATATGATATGGTCCTTTTTTAATTATTTATTGTAAGAATATGACATCAACGTTTGGTTGTTTTATCTATATTTCTAAAATAAACCTGTAGGGTTAGCACGAGCACTACACTAACATATTATTGTTTCAGTCATCATGGTTGCAGTATAGGTTCTTACATCAGGGACAATTGAAGTTGATGTTTTAGTTTCACATTCAAAGTTAGAGTTAACTATCTATCTTTCATGAAGATTTATGTAATATTGATTGAAACATCACAATTACAGTATTTATTTTAGGTTCCCAACATAATACATACCCTCATACATATGTTAACATGGTATTATGTGTTCCCGTTGCAACGCACGGGTATTTACCTATGAAAGAAAGAAAATGAGTCCCTGCAGGTTAGTTTTTTGTTTCAGATAAGGTTTTCTAGGTTAGTTTACCTACATTTTTGCTATGGCCGCAACACACATATAAGGTAAGCACCTGTTTCATGTCACTTTGCTTATGTTTAGAGAATTGTAAGTTATCAGCTTCCAGTGGTAATGGTGAGGTACGACTTCAAGGAGGAGCGATCAGTTTGGAGTTTGGAGCTGGTCAACATTGTTGAAATAGAAACTTTGTTAACTGAAAAGGAATGTTGGCTGTGGGCTTCCTAGGTCCCATACGATGGAAGCCACGATCAGCCTCGGCACTTCAAGCATAGAAGAAAACCGAGCCACAGCCTCAAGATCTGGAGCCAATACTCATTCATTCTTGTTGCGCACTAATTTTTTGAACACCATCGTCTTTTTTTCTTTGTAATCAATAACTACCTCAACATAGAACTGGTTCTACAAAGAAGAATAATTTGATTGTGTTCATATTGTTTGATCTGAAGAATTTCTTGAAAAATATTGTAAATTTGTGCTTGTACTGCTTTATGAGAATGCGTACAGGAATCCTGTTTGGATCTTTTTGGTTTTGAGTGACAAGTTCTTCGTAATTGTGTGCTTTTGTGCTAATTATCCATGCGTGATGAGTAATAGTTTTGGCTATAAACATAACGTTAGACCCTGCTTTTAGACTTGTTTAAACTTTAATTGCGATGGGCATATAAAAAGTTCCATAGGATTAACAAATGAGCAACGACGTAACACCCAAGCTCAAGAGCATGTTGAAGAAACAATGCAATCAATTGACATAAAAAAACACAAATCAATTGACATGAAACACACAAAGTACATAAAAGTATGTTTTTTCTATATGATATAATTGTATATCATGGGATTCTATCCGTATATCACCCGTAGCAACACACGGGCCCTTAACTAAGACAACTAAAAAGAGTCAAATGTCATCACCGCTTACGCTAATCGCTTCACCTCTCCGCTGATTACCCCATCCCTCCGTAACCCAACTCCTCCACCCGTTTCCTGTAAAAAAAGAAAAAACCCTCACCGTAACCATCCTCCCCCATCTCCCGTAAAAAAAAGCCTCCCCTCTTGTAATTCCTCTCTGGTCCGTAACCCCCGCCCGCGCAGAACCGCCGCCGGTCATCACGACGCTGCCGCGGCCTCCCACCTCGACGTCGACGACGCGCCCCGCCACCGCCGCCTAGCACCCGGCGTCGAAAGCAGACGCCCTCGTCCTCGCCGTCCTCGCCGCCTTCCTCGGGAGCGGACGCACTCGGTGGAGCAGCGACCCAGCGGAGGGGACTGAGCGGCGTCTCGCCCTCGCCCTCGCCCTCGTTGTCCTCGCGGCCTGCCTCGGCGCGGTGCCGCTCGGGCCGAACGTGTTTTGCTCGCTCGGCTTAGGGGCCGTGAAGTCAGCCGGCCGTGGACGCGACCGTGGACATCGACGCATCCAACCTCACCGCCTTCTTCCAAGCCTCACCGTCGTACGCGGTCGTCGAGTTCTTCGCCCGCTGGCTGGATGCGGCTGGCAGACCGCCCTTGCTCTGGCACGCCAGACGAGGTCTCCACCGCTGCCGCCGTACACCATGCGCTCGTCGACGACGCCGGATGCCACACAGCAGGCTCCGCCGGACTGCCCCCTGCTCCGTCACGCCAGACCCTGAGGTCTTCGCTGCCGCCGCAGCTGTCTTCGTCGGCCCGTTCGTCGTATCGTCGTCGAGGCCAACACCTCGCTCCTCATGGGTAAGTACGCATCTGCCCTGCCCACCATGCCTTATGTGATTATGTCCCTCACCGACCACCTATGGCGTGTGAATCTGGAAGTAAGGAATTCCAATGGAAGGATGGATGGATGGGTAACACGTGCATTATTTCAGGGAAGTAGGATAGTTGAATGGATCAACACGGATCTGTTTATACATATCATAGCGATGAAATTTGATTTAGTGCAGAGCTATGAATTGCAGGATGTGAATTTAGATGACTTTTAGTGATGCAAGAATTGTCAAAACAAGCAATTTAGAAAGCACAAACGGAGGTTGAGTTGTTAGTTGTTTTATCATCCTAGCCTTGGTTTCAGTTATTTAGGGACAGTTACGTATATAATAATCAAAGGTCATTTGCGTGTATGGCTAACAGAGCTTACTGATATCACATTTTCATTTTTTCTTCATTGCTTCTCTAGAAAAGGCAAAGAGCTTTATCTAAACATCGTTCACATTCACTGCCAAATAGCTAAGCAAGTAGCAATAGTCAATAGCTTCAGCGGCCACCGTGTAAGCAGAGAGTTGGCGCATGCAAGAGCGATGATGTGCTCTGTTCTTGCTTTTGTGACGTTCATATATAGCAGCAATCTTGGTTCTATAATGGTGGCTTAGTTTTTAGTCACTTGCTTGCATCCTTACAATGTCTGAAAGATGTATTCAATTTTAGTGGAGACATGTTCTGTTCAAACAAATGCTTGAACCTTGAATTGCATGTATTTTAATTGTGCATTGCTGTCGTTCTAAGAGAAAGCAGATGGGTTGAGGAAGAAGATAGAGTTAGGGAGAATGCGGGCAGCCTGATGGATCTTGGCACCCCTCTGTCCATCCCTTTTGCTACTCTCCATATGCTGATATGCATGTCTGGTATGCCAACTCTTGGCATGGTGTTCTTGAGCACTGTTGATCATTGTTACTGATGACTTGCTTCATTGATCTTACTATTCAATTAATTTGCGTCTATAATTATGCAGGTGCTAATTTAGTTGATTCTACATGACCACATCAGAGTAGTGAGGGAGTCAACGAAACTCATGATTTTGATTTTTGAGGACAAGGGATTGCATTTCTGCACCTTTCAGTGCGGAGAAAGTAAGGTGTTATTTATTGATTGGAGTAATCTCTGTTACTGTCAGGCAGAAATGAATGGTGACTTTGGTTCGTCATGAATTTCAAGGCAGTGCTCTTGTTGATACAAGGTGCAGCTTGTGTCTTGTGGTTCCAATAGACTGCTCCCTAATGGTTTTCCTTGACCTCCTTCTGATGCTGCGGTGCTACTCATGTCTCCACAACTTCTTGTTGTCTCCGCTGGTCGCTAGAGGAAAGGACGCAAAAGGTATGTGAGAGTGAGGGCTGTGAGCCACTGCTCACTGCATTTGTCATGACCGAGATACGCAAGAGGGCATGTGGTGCGATCCATGGTTCACACTGCATGAAACCATTCAAGCACTTCTGCCATCGTCTACATGGAACAAAGGTTGGAGCACTTAGAACTGCAACCCCTACCATACCAATCCGTTAATGCGTTATTGTTGGATGTAATAGATCTATTCCTAGCTAATTAAACACTATGAATTACATCATCAAATTTTCTGTAGCCTGAACCTTTAATTGTTATGGATCAAACATAAGATGAATTATGAGAGGATTGATTAGACAATAATACCTCTAGGATAATTGCACTTTTCTTAGTCCAAGCTATAAGAAATTTCATTGTTTTCTTCTTTTATCAGTCTTTCCCATATTCAGAGATAACCTTTAATTGAGAAGTTGTACAATTTCCAGGGGCCAGAATGAATTGTGTGAAAATAGTCTTTTTCTTTTTTTGACCTTAAAATAGTCTTTTTCGGTACCAAGGCACATGTAAAAGTTACGTTTCTAAAAACTGCATGTTGATATCATATTTCTCATGTTTTGTTTTTCTTAATACACTCGATGAGATGTTTCCGTCGCAACGCACGGGCACTCACCTAGTAATAATAATATAATAATAACTTAATAACTACTAAAAAGAACCAAATACTATCGTCTCCGCAAAACTAATGACCCCGCCCCCGCGCGCCTCCACAAAACCGCATGTCACCGCTCCATGCCCAGCCACCGCAAAAACCCAACTGCCTCTATCCTTGCATGCTCTCAAGCCTCTCCACTCACTCCCACACCTCTAAATTAAGCCGTCAAAACAAGACGCTATATTTGGCATTGAATTAGAACACGCAACATAAAAAGAGACAACATGATCTCTAAAGTCACGGAGGCTACTCATTACACCATGTTTTTTTACCCACTGAAAGCATGCGGTGGCGTTGTGCCTATATTGCTATTGTGTGGAGGTGCAATCCGTTCACGATACATGATATTACATGATACTAACTTGGTATACTAAATTAAAAAGTGGATACATCATGTTTTAGATCGCGCGCTAAATTTTTTCACGGTGAGGCTTCCTGGGCGCTATGCGTCGCTATGGCACCGCAATAGCGGCAGCTATTCGATGCAGCACCACATAGCTTGCCACGCTATAGCGCTGCTATAGCGCCGCTATAGCGTGCTATTTTAATACACTTGGGAAAAAGAACAAAACAATTCATAATAATAAGTTCATAACTTGATAAGTCATAATATGATGAAATAATAAGTTCATAACTCATCCACAATCCAGAAGAAACCCAAAATAGCAAAATCACATGGACATAGTACTTGACAATTGGCATAGCTTCTAAAAGATTGATAGCAGCAATTTAGCGCGCTAATGGTGCTATAGCGCCAATAGCGGCGCTATAGCGTGCTATAGCACCAATAGCGCCGATAGCGTGAAAATAAGCAATAGCTTCGGGCATGTCTTTTCTCCTGCCATAGCGCAGCTATAGCGCGAAAATAGCGCGATATTTAAATCGTAGATACATATTATTTGCCACGGCTATGAATTGGGTAGTGCAGTTAGGGATGTTGGTCTGAGACAAACCTTGAGCCTTTCAATTTATTAAGCTGAACTTATGGGATGTTTCCGATGAAAACAAACGGTACCTAATTATACATGTGTAATTGGAGTTTCTTTTTATCGAATTTAGTTTAAGTTTGAGTGAATATGGTCAACCATTAGGAATATACCTACTGGTGTTTTGAAAACCGGTCGACAATGATTTTTTGTTCGTGCGTGTTTAGGCTCTGGATGGTAGAGCTAAGGCAGACATAAAGGATTATACTGTTTCGAACAGAATGCCCTTACATCCGGTCGTGGGGCTGGTGTGTTGCCCGCTCTTGTATTAGGCTTGTAATAGGGGGTTTACAAATGGCAATGGTCGGGAAAGAGCCCGAAGAAAAGCTCGAGTCTCGGGTGAGTGTGCGTATGTGTGGTGTGTAGAGAGTAGAATGTTTGCGCAGCAAGCCCTCTTTCTTGGTAAGCTCAAAGGCTCACCTTTAATAGCTCAAGGGAAGGAACCTTAGGATACAAGCCATGGTTTCATGTATCCTCGGACCACGCTTCCTTGGTGGCGACACCTTTTCCTCGTTGTCATAGTCACCACGGCTGGGTTGTTCTCCTCACGTTGTGATGCTGCTGTGCGGAATGACAACGGTGCACTGTCCCCAGGGTCGTAGAATTCCAACTGCACTACACGGCGTAGCGTGCGGCGCCCCCTACTGCCCCGTGGTCGGGCGTCGTACACTGCATGGGTATAGCTAGGGAGCTGTTCGGACTTTACCGTGAAGAGGGGACAAGGTCCCCCCTTCATTCATCAACCGACCCTTGTTCCCACGAGGTTGGGCGAATGGGAGTCTCTACCGCCATCAGGTCTGGATCATTCCACCTATGTCTCGCATGAGCCTGCTTCGTGTGGGCTCAAGACCTCTTTAACATGAATCCGTAGCCAAACCCACGCTATCTTCTCGTAGCGGTCTCAAAATTATTTGGGCCATATTTCTTGGTCTAGAAAATATTTCCCCAACAATACCACTATCATTTCATAAGATTTTTTTCGATGTCATTATTTTGATTTGGCTACATCTTTTAAAATTTATTATTATTTCAGTCGCAACGCACGGGCATTCACCTAGTGTATATATATGTTTGGTAGCTAATTTTGATCCAAAACGTGCATAAAACTAGCTCGTCCAACTGTACATATGCTGGTACACGGACGGTAGCACTACAACTTGCATAGTTGCATACACAGTTTTCTACGTACAAAATATTGCTACGAAGTTACTACTGCATACATGTACTGGCTTGGACGAATCAGCCGCCTATGATGCACGCATCTAGGCGTTGATGAACGGCGCGCCGGTGACGTACTCCGTGAAGGCGAGCGCGACGAGTCCGAGCATGGCGAATCGTCCGTTCCAGAGCTCGGCGTCGGCGCTCATGAACCCGCCGCTCCTGGCCTCGGCGCTGTCCCCCTTCAGCAGCGGCACCAGCGAAGCCACGGACAGCACGGCGGCCGTGGCCGCGAACCACGCCAGCCCGGAGCCGCTGCCGACCTGCGAGAGCAGGCCCCGCGGGACGCCTCGACGGCCAGCGCCGACACGAAGCCCACCATGGCGAGCCGGCCGTTGATGCGCTCGGGAGCTGGCCCGCTGAACGCCAGCGCGTCCCACAGCCCCGGACTCGCCGCCTTCGTCCCCTTCGTTGGCTCGACGTCCTCGCTCTTGGCCCTCACGACGAAGGTGTGGCGCCGCGGCGCGAGCGTAGACGACGCCGGGAAGGCGCTGGCAGCAGGACGCGCGCCGGAGGTGGCGAAGGCGAGGGAGCTCATGGAAGCCATCACTGTTGCTGCCATTGGAGCGTGTATATGCAGAGGTGCTGCGGAGATCGAGTTGTTGGCTCGTAGCGGCAGGTGAGAGAGGCTTTGTTGCAAAGGTTCTTCTCCCTGTCGTGTGTTGTGGATGGTTCCCAGAGCGGGGTGGCGGCTTTATAAGCGTGGGGAGATAGAGCTAGGCGAGGTGCCCATGACGACGAGGTGGGCGGCCGCGGCGGGGGCCACGTCGGCGAGAGGTTCACGGCCGTAGGTTGTGGGTGATTGAGGAGCATGGAGGCGAGAGTAGAGGGCTAGTACATCTTTACATGCACGCGACGTGGAGTGAGGCAGGATCACATCACGGGCGAACTGGCCGGTGATGGCCGGCGTCGCGATGCATCGACGTGGCCGGTTCGATCGCCGCGCAGGTAGCCAGGCAGGCATCCAAGGACCAAGGGCGAGGTGCCGCCCGGCTCCTGTCCCGAAAAGTGGCAGAAAATTCCAGACTTGAAGGCCACGCAAAAAGCGCTGGAGACGTACGTGTAGGTTACGACGAGGATCTAGTGATGACATGCAGATGCAGGGAAGTAAGCAGGAGATACTAGATAGCAAGCACTGTTATATCGTGGGATATTTCAGGAGATACTCCGTACTAGATAGAGAGCACGTAAGTTTATTTGGTCTGGTTTAACGAATGAGTGAGTCCGATTATTAAGAGTTAGATTTAGGTACCATACGTCCTTAGATAAAATAAATATAAAAAAATCATAAAATCTCATCCAAACACTAAGATTTTAGAAGATTCAAAACACACGCACGCAGAATTCAAGAATCATTGAGATTATCTCTCCTTACGATTTAGTCCAAAACGAAGGCCAATAAGCGTTGCCGCGCCGTCGATCGAGCGGATGGCTCGGATCAGGCGAACAATGTCTTTTTTGCAAAAAGCCTCAAACATAAGCAAAATAAACGTACAGTCCGACCTTCTCTCTTAGTTTTATTATATATTTCTACAACTAAAACATTGGTAAAATAATCGTTCACAACGTGCGATGGCTTGCTCGCTCCGAAACTTACCCCGGCTGTGCGCACAATCCCCACGTGGTGGATCCAGACGCTGAAACACTACCCCGCACCCTCTCTTCCCCCAAGCACACGCCGCACGCTCCCCCGCACATGGGTCGTTCAATCGTGCTCCTTCCTCTCCCATCAACCAATCACGCTCGCTCTGCGGTCGTCCACGTCACCGCCTCCTCTCTGCTCGTTGCGCCGGCGCCGCGTCTACCTCGCCGTCCTCACCCACGCTCGCCCACTCCACCGCCTCCTCACTGCCGATTCATAGCTTCAAAGTCAAAAAATGAATTGAGGTCCCTAGTGAAAAATCCTATATCACTACGCCATGATGGCATGAATGTTACCACCGGTTCGAGGCTTTAGTCTATCCTTGTCGGTTGTTGGCTTGAACTGATAGTGATAGCAGCACAATACAAAGCCATGTGGTACTCCTTCCTCCTCATCCCGAGCACACTCATCTAGGAGGCGTGTTTTGGCCATTACTTCTTCCATTGTGTTGTGGTAATTTTTGAAGGCAATTGTTGTGGTAATTTTTCATCAAAAGGCTCAATGATGGTCTTGGGTTTTCATGCACGGACATGATCTTCTTGCTTTTAAAGTTGCAAGCTAGCATCCACTCATTTGAATTTGTAGCTTTTCAAATTTTTTGATGGCTAGGATGGCTTGATTCTCATGCTTGATGTTTCTCCATTTTAGAGAGCATTTCAATTGGATCTTGAGGAAGGCATTCAAATAGTGGTGAAACCATCTTCCAAAAGGTTGATGTCGATGAACCCATTTTAGTTCCTAGCAAATTACATGGTGTTTTTTTATGATTGTTAATTAGTATGTGGTGCTTTAGTTCTTGTATGGACCGAGTAGAGAAGAGTTTTTTTTTCCAATAGAGTTACGAATTTAAATTTTGATGAGCACATCATGTGACACCTAGCAACCCATTGTTTTGAGTGACACTATTGTTCATGATTAAGTCTTTCAATTTTTATTTTTTATAATAATTTCTCTATTTTTATGTGACATGAAATAGAATAATTGTTCTTCAAGATGGGGATACAGATTTCAATTTTGATGGGCACATCCATATGACACCCTATCAACCCATTGTTTTCGGTTATAATTCTTGTTTTTGATAAAGTCTCCAAATTTTATTTTTATATACAATTAGTCTTCCATTTTTACATGGCACGAAGTAGAATATTTTTCTTTTGAGAGGAGGTTATCAATCAGTTTTGATGAGCACATCCATGTGACACCTGGCAACACATGTTTTGAGCTACAATTGTTGTTCATGAAGGCTCTATTTTTTTTCTCTATAATTAGCCTTCCCATTTTTATGTGATATGAAATAGATTTTTTTGGCCCTATGTTCGTCTTGCTTCTGCAGATGAAGTAGAATAATTTGTATATATTCAATTAAATTAAGTACAATACTATTTGTATATAATTGGTTAAATTAAATATATGTTTGACTCTGCTCCTATATAATGTTTTTTCTCCTATATATAAATGTTAGAAATGCAGGATCACGGGCGAACTGGGTGATGGCCGGCCGCCGGCGTCGCGCGATGCATCGGCGTGGACGGCTCGGCCGCCGCGCAGGTAGGCATCCAAGGGCGAGGTGCCGCCCGGCTCCCGTCGTCGAAAAGTGGTAGAAGATTCCAGATTCGAGGGCCACGCAGCTGGAGACGTGTAGGTTGCGACGAGGATCGACATGCAGGGAACAAGTGGGCAAGTAGGAGATACTAGATAACGAGAGCACTATTATCATGCGATATTTCAGGAGATACTAGACATGGCGAGCACGTATGTTTATTCGATCTGGTTTAACGAATTAGTAAATCCGATTATTAAGAGTTAGATTTAGGTACCATACGTCCACAGGGATTCTTAGATAAAATAAATCCAAAAAATCCTAAAATCTTATCCAAACACTGCGATTTTAAAAGATTCAAAGCACACGTACACAGAATTCAAAAATCATTTGAGATTATCTCTCCTTATGATTTATGCACAAAAAGAAGGCCAATGAACGTCGGCAGGCCGTCGGATCGAGCGCTTGGACGGCCTAGATTAGGCAAACTGTCACGACCCTGATGCGGGTGCGACGGCGGAGGGGTTGCCGGCGTGAACGCGCGGCGGTGGAACTCGGCGGCGCGCCGGCTCCGAGCAGGGTGACGCGCAGCGCACAGCTTGCAATGGCAAAGGAGAAGAAGCAAATATGTTTTTGATTATTGATGACTGTCCACCCATCCTCCCACACAGCCACATATAGGTTCAGAATGTAAATGGGCTAAGCCCAGTTCAATAATGCAAATGCTAGCCTATTACAACCCAGCGACTAAAGTCGACTTATGGGCCTTTACTTCCAGCTACTGTAGCCCAGTAATCTTGAATGCGCAGCCCAAGGCCCAGTTCGTGACATTCCCCTCCCCTTAAGCAGCAGCACGTCCTCGTGATGCCGAAGCAGAAGCTGACGGTGCTGAAGGAAGGAGCGCTGACGGAGTCCAGAATGCCCAATGCTCCGGGCAGAGATGTGGCTGAATCAACACAGATGAAACAGCACGATTACCCAGAATTGTAATGCGATGATCAAGTACCTTGTCAGGCGGCAGTTCATCCAGGATGCAGAGCAGTTGCAGATCAGCATCGGCCGACACCGTAGTTCCAGGTGGAATGGCCTTCTTGAGTTGTGAGACATGCGAACCGGATGTATCTGACTATGCACTGGCAACTGAAGTTTGTATGCCACCTTGCCTATCTTGTGCAGCACTAGATAAGGCCCAAAGTACTTGTAACTGAGCTTATGATTAGCACGCTTGACCACTGATTGTTGAATGTGAGGCTGGAGCTTGACATAGACCCAATCTCCCACTTCAAAGGATCGTTCTTGCCTATTCTTATCAGCCTGGAGTTTCATGCGTTGCTGCTCTAGCCAGATTGTGCTGAATGTGTTGCATGAGCTCTTGTCTAGTCTTCATCCACTCATCCAAGTCTGGTGTGGCACAAGCATCATTGATAGCAATGCCAAAGTGTTTAGGAGGATGGCCATACAATGCTTCAAAGGGAGAGTGACCATGAGCTGAATGAAATGTAGTGTTGTACCAGAACTCGGCTAATGGAAGCCATTGTGCCCATTTGGTTGGACATGAGTGAACCATGCACCTCAAGGAGGTCTCCAGACACTGGTTGAGCCGCTCTGTCTGTCCATCCGTTTGGGGATGATATGCCGAGCTCATGTTCAGAGTGGTTTCAGTTTTGCTGAATAGCTCCTGCCACAGATTTCTTGTGAAGATGCGGTCCCTGTCAGAGATTATCACTGATGGCAAGCCGTGCAGTTTGTAGATGTTACTGACAAAGGCTTGGGCAACAGTCAGGGCACTATATGGGTGAGATAGACAAATAAAGTGTGCATACTTAGTCAATTTGTCAATGACAACTAAGATAGTGTCAAAGCCTTTGGATTTTGGCAAGCCTTCGATGAAATCAAGACTGAGAGTATGCCATGCATGTGTAGGTACAGGCAAGGGTTGGAGAAGTCCAGGCAATTTACTGTGTTCTGGCTTGGCTTGAGCACATACCTCACACTTTGTGATGTACTCTTGAACAAACTTCTTCATGTTAGGCCAGGCAAACATAGACTTGACCTTCTTATATGTTGCAGTTACCCCACTGTGACCTCCCAGGCCACTGGCATGTAATGCCAATAGAACAGCCTTGTGAGCTTCAACATGGTTTCCCGGCCATCTTGCCCTTATACTTGATGAGACCATCTCGAAAGAGTAAATCCCTTATCATTACTGCCGCTTAAACTTAACTCGTCAAGAATTGCTTGGTATTGTCATCTTGCTGATATCCTTCAGTGACAATTTCCAGCCACTTGGGCACCACCACAAATAGAGCAGAAACCACAGGAGGGTCCACTTGCCTTGACAATGCATCAGCAACAGTGTTATCTTGGCCCTTCTTGTATTGTATTTTATATTGTAACCCCAATAGCTTAACAAAAGCCTTCTGCTGCAACCCTTCATGTAACTTTTGCTCCCCCAAATGTACCAAGCTCTTATGATCTGTAGCTATAGTGAATTCCTTGTGTTGTAAGTAAGGTTTCCACCTAGTGACAGCCATAATGAGAGCTAGACATTCTTTTTCATATGTTGAGAATGCTTGAGCTTTGGGTCCCAATGCCTTACTGAGATAGGCCACTGGATGGACACCTTGAGATAGGACAGCTCCAATGCCAGTAGAAGATGCATCTGTCTCCACAGTAAATGGCTTGGTAAAATCAGGCAAGACCAAGACAGGTGCTGAGATAAGTGCTTGTTTCACATTTTCAAAAGAGCTTTGCAAAACAGGAGTCCAGTGGAATAGAGTGTCCTTCTTCGACAGATCGGTGAGAGGTCGGCTCGGATACCATAACCTTTGATGAACTTTCTATAGTATCCAGACATTAGTTGGTGTTGGCCACTTTGCCACTGCTGCAATTTTCTGAGGATCTGTGGCCACTCCTTTACTGCTATGACCCAGATATTCCAGTTGTTGTTGACCAAATGAGCACTTGGATTGTTTCAACAACAGTTTGTGCTGGTGTAGAATTGCA
Organism: Themeda triandra; assembly: GCA_018135685.1. Lineage (NCBI taxonomy): Eukaryota > Viridiplantae > Streptophyta > Magnoliopsida > Poales > Poaceae > Themeda > Themeda triandra. The sequence continues at coordinate 766,314 of JAENPR010000230.1, read as the reverse complement.
AACACCTGTTGGAGATGAGCAACATGTTCCTCCAAAGACTTGCTATATATCAGGATATCATCAACAAAGACTAAGACACATTTTCTCAACAATGGATGGAAGATTGTATTCATTAAAGATTGAAATGTGGCTGGTGCATTGGTTAAACCAAAGGGCATTACTCGAATTCCCGCCCCACTATGTGTACTGAATGCAGTCTTGGGTTCATCTGCCTGCTTGACTCTTATTTGGTGGTACCCTGACCTCATATCCAGCTTTGTAAACCAAGCTGAGCCATGCAATTCATCCAGGAGTTCATCTACTATGGGAAGAGGGTACTTGTTCTTGACAGTTATATTGTTCAATTGCCTGTAATCAACACAGAACCGCCAGGTACCATCCTTTTTCTTCACAAGCAGGACTGGAGATGCAAAAGGACTCTGACTAGGTTGGATAATCCCATTGGTTAACATCTCCTTGATTTGTCTTTCTATCTCATCTTTTTGCCCTGGAGAATACCTATAAGGCTTCACATTCACAGGTTTCACTCCTGGAATCAGAGGGATTTGATGATCCTGAGCTCTTTCAGGTGGCAATGATGTGGGCTTGTGAAATAATTGTTCATTCTGATCCACCAGCTGCAGAATTACTGCAGGAACTGGATCAACAGCTTGCTCTGGTGCATCTTGACACAAGTTGATCATTTGTGCTATGCCACCCCTCCTGAGCAGACCTTGTACTTTCCTGGCCTTGATCTTTGGGCAAGTGGTTAACTGGTCTTTAACTCCTTTCAGAGCTATTCTTGCACCAGCATAAGAGAATCTGAGCAGTTTCCTTTTCCAGTGGATCCACATAGGGCTATGCTTCTCTAGCCAGTCCATACCCAGAATGAGATCATAATGGGGTAGGTCAAGTATTCTGGCATCAGTAACAAATGTATGGCCCCGAGTCCACCAGGTGAATTGAGAGACTTGCTGATTGCATTCCATTTTGTTCCCATTAGCCACAGAGATTTGGATAGAAGGAACTGATTGCACTTTACACTTCAATGCGGCTGCAGCTGATGTACTGATGAAAATGCCTGAACTCCCTGAGTCAATCGAATAAGAATATCCTTATCATTGACTTTACCCACTAGCCCGATTGTCTTCTTGCCTTGAATGCCAATATTGGCACAATGAGAGAGAGACAAAATTTCCTCATCACTAGATTCCTCGGCGAGATGTATCATCGAAGCTTCACTGTCAGGAGAAATCTGAGGCATGATGTTGAGGTACTCATTCAGCACATGAATAGAAATCTTGTCGGGACATTTGTGATCTCTTCCCCAAGGCTCCCCACATTTCATACACAGACCTTGAGCTTTTCTTTGGGATCTCGTATTTGCTAGCTTGTCATCAAACTTGCTTGCAGGTTTGCTTCCAGGAACATTGCCCAATACACTAGGCTGAGCACTGCTGGACGCCTTGGAAGTGTATTTGTTGAAATCTCTGTATGGCTTCTTGTTAAACAATCTTGCCTGGGATTGCAGCTCCTTTTCCTGTATTAATGCCAAAGATAGAGCAAGATCAACAGTCCTTGGTTTATGCAGCGCCAAGGCTGCTTTGATGTTAGGATTTAAGCCTTTGAGGAACTGTCTAACAAAGAAAACATTGTCTAAACTACCATTGTGAACCAGGACTCTATGCATGGACAAATTAAACCTATCAAAGTACTCCTGCACATGAGTAGTTTGCTGTATGTCTAACAATTCCTGCATAGCTAACTCATACACATCCTTGCCAAACTTTGACTCTATAGCTACACACAATTCTACCCATGAATCAACAAGTATCTTTGGGCTTCATAAGTCTGGAGCCACAATTTTGCAATTCCCTTAAAATGCAAAGTAGCAAAAGCAACCCAACGATGCATAGGAACAGCAAACATGGAGAAATACTTCTTGGCATCTTCCTTCCAAATTCTAGGATTCGAACCATCAAATTTGGGGAACTCTGCCTTGGGTAGCCTGTACTCCTTCTGATACTGATGAGGATACCCAAACCCATACTGCACATCATGATTAACAGTAGGTTGAGGTGGAGCAAAAGCATACTGACCACTGGCCAGGGAGTGATGGGGAGCTGGTGCTCGGCCATCAGATCCCTGTGGATTCAGAACAACGCCGTGGCCAACAACGACCCGCCCTTCTTCCTCGCGCGGCAGGGCCTCAGTCGGGGCAGTTGGTGGAGTGGTCTCCAACGCCGCGACGCGCGATGTGAGATTGCTGATGTCGGTACTCAAGGCCTTGTGCATGTCCTCCACATCTGGCCTCCACTTCCCGAACATCTCCATGAGTTTGGTCAGGTTGTCGAGCTTGTTGGTGATATCGGTGAGCTTGGCTTCCGCGGCCGCCATGCGAGTGGTTAGGGTTGGTCCGCGCGCCAGTGGTGATTGGGGTGTATGAATCGAGGGCTGGTGGCTAGATCGATGAAGATCGGAGGTGGATTGGGGATTTGGCGGCGGATTTGCGCAGGATCTCGGCAGAAGCGGTGACAGGAAGCGGCGGAAAGCGGAAACGGAACCGATAAAGGAGGATTCGACAGTAGCTGATACCAGATGTCACGACCCTGATGCGGGTGCGACGGCGGAGGGGTTGCCAGCGTGAACGCGCGGCGGTGGAACTCGGCAGCGCGCCGGCTCCGAGCAGGGTGACGCGCAGCGCACAGCTTGCCACGGCAAAGGAGAAGAAGCAAATATGTTTTTGATTATTGATGACTGTCCACCCATCCTCCCACATAGCCACATATAGGTTCAGAATGTAAATGGGCTAAGCCCAGTTCAATAATGCAAATGCTAGCCTATTACAACCCAGCGACTAAAGTCGACTTATGGGCCTTTACTTCCAGCTAGTGTAGCCCAGTAATCTTGAATGCGCAGCCCAAGGCCCAGTTTGTGACACAAACCATGTCCTTTTTGCAAAAAAAAAAAAGCCCTCAAACATAAGAGAAACCAACCCACAGTCCGGTCTCCTCTCTTAGTTTTAGTATATATGTATTATTATTACATAAAAGCTTGAATGGGACAATAATTATTTCAGAAGCACCATGCTAGGATCATTACATCATGGCTGGGTTTGTTATGAAACAAGAGCCATGATGGGAAAATTTGTATTTAAGAAACATAAGATCATTGCATCATGGCTGGATTGGAGCGGTAGCAACGACAACAATCTAGAAGCATGTATAGCAGTAGCATTTCAGGTCATCACAATCACCGTAAAGGATCAAGGGGTTTCCAAAAAAGCATGCATCATCACAGCTGGAGTCCTCGAAGCACAGTCCAAGATATATGCTGCTTAGATGCCGGCATTCATCACTCTGCGTACATACAGGCATCGAACATACTAGCACATGCAAGAACGTGGTTAATTAGCTAAAAAGATTAATCAAAGCAACATTTTTTTGACAAGAAAAGACTGTGGGGGGAGTTCCCCACAACACTGATTTTTTTTTTAAAAAAATAGGCTTCCAAATTCGCTTCTGCATACCCCAGCTAATTCGATGCAAAACTTAAACGACCCGTAAGAGAGACTTATTTTTTTCAGCGATTCATACATGTGCACTTACGTACCAATAGTGTCAATTAGAAGCATAACTTTAGAGATATTCTTTCCTGAAGGCGCCATTGATTGTTTTTTCTTAAAAGTTTTTGTTCGTTGAAGAAAAGAATGAGCAAGTAGGTTGGTGGGCGATCGAGAGAAGTCCGACGATATATATAACGCATGGTCTAGTGTGTTGCACTACGTCACAAGTGACACAAAAAACGATAAAATGAAAATAAAGCTGGGTCTGTACTTGTCATATGGTGCCCGGCGGCGTGCCAAAGGTTGCAGCTAAGCAAGCTGAGTAGTTCTGAGTTGGACCGTGAGATCCCATGCTCGCGGACAATATTGTGGTCTCGTCTATTGCTGCTGAGCCAAAGCAAAATAGAGTGTGGATTATTGGTCGGATTATTGCATTTTTTTGCAGAAGGAATCGGTGCAGAAGGGGGTACCAAAGGCCGTCAGTGTAGGTGGCTCTCCAACACGGCACGGGGCTTTCCGCCGTGGTCGATTTCGATTGATATATGGCAAGTCGTGCAGACCTTATCCCGCCGAGCAGAGCTTGTCGCGAGTCGCGGCCATGGTGGCTCAGTGAGTACAGATAACATGTTAGTGTGGACTGTGGAACTGTATCTATGTTTTTTTTTTTGACAACATGGAAGTGTGTATATATGTTAGAATTGCATTTCTTTCTTTCGCAAAAAAAAAATTACATTTCTTTCAGAACAAATAGTTTCGTATGTAGCTATTTTTTGACGATGCAAAACGTAGCCTTTTGTTGGTTTGCTTGACTTTTCTCGCTGTCGAGGTGTGTGATGCATGGTGCCCAGAGTGGGTGGCCGCTTTTTATAGACGGGGTAGTCCTTCCCGTGACGAGGAGGTGGACGCGGCGGAGGCCACGTCAGCGGGAGATTCACGACGTGGAGTGAGGCAAAGATCACGGGCGAACTGGGTGAGAGCGTCGCCATACATCGACGTGGACGGCCAGGGCGCCGCGCAGGTTTGGCACGGACGAGGTGGCCGGCTCCGGTCGCCGAAGAGTGGCAGAACGGTCCAGGACAAGCCGGAGACGTGTAGGTTACGAATTACGGGGGTCAAGTACTCCTGGAACTTGGATGTTGGAACAAGTGGCCAACAGGCAGGAGATACTGCTATTTGTCGGAAAAAAAAAGAGAGCAGAAGATACTACTAGAGAGGCACTGTTATAATGTGATATTTTAGCAGAGGTGCAAGCGTACGACGTCCATTCTTTCTGGTTTAACGAATGAGCGAACCCGATTACACTACCGGAAACGACATATGCCGACGGCCGCTAAGTTTGTCGATGACAAAGGTGTCAGCCATTGGCAAACAACAGGGTTTGCCGATGGCAAAGCAGAGCCCTCGGTAAATCAGTTTTTGCTGACAGCCAAACCGTCGGCAAAGGCTGGCCATGGGCAAAGCCATTCTTTGCCATCGGCAAACCGTACTTTTTGCCGACGGCCAGGCCATCGGCAAAGCCTGGCCATCGGCAAAATTGGCGCAGGGCAGACGCCGTCCGACGCCGGCCGACGCCGTGCCCTTTGCCGATGGCCAACCCGTCAGGCCGTCAGCAAAAGGGCAGGCTTTGCCGACGGTCGCGGCCATCGGCAAAGACCGGCCATGTGGCGGCCTCAGGAGCTGCTGGGCCCACTGGCTTTGCCGATGGCCGGCCATCAGTAAACCCACTTTGCCGACGGCCTTCACAAGCCGTCGGCAAAGTTTGAATTTTTTTTGTTTTTTCCTGCCCAATTTTTTTCTGGTGCCTTCCTACACCAAATATAACCCACCTCCAAATCTTGGGACAATTTTGAGTTTTTTTGCTAAATTGAGTTTTTCTTCGCATTTTTCTCCACATGACTCCCCACATGTGGAGAAGTCTGGGTTTTGGTCATCCGACGTCACCACTTGCTCGAATCTTTTTGAATTTTTTACCACCATCTCCACATGCGATGCCAACACAACTCGTCAAGTTTCGTCAATTTTGGACTTCGTTTGGATTTTATATAATTTAAAAACACTTTTCGTGCACGTGACTCCCCATGTTACGAATCCAACATGGTCGTAATTTCATGCGAGCTTCTGGATACAGCCTCAACATACTCGGGCCATCATGAATACCATGTTTCAAGTCAAAAAATCCTATTATTTCATGTACCTGTAGTTCAAATTTAGAGTTGTCGGAAAAATGCAAAGAAATAAAAATAATTAACGAAATATAGATAAAAAGTTCAAAATTATCCCAAGTTTTTAAGCTGGGATGTATTTGATATAGGAAGCCACGAGGAAAAAATTGGGAAGAAAAATACTAAAAAAATCAAACTTTGCCGACGGCTTTAAGTGGTCGTCGGCAAAGTCTGTTTGCCGATGGCCGGACCACGTGGCCATCGGCAAAGGTGGCGGCCCAGGACGGCCCTTAGGCCACCACGTGGTGGTTGTTTGGCGATGGCCGTGGCCATCGGCAAAGTTTATTTTTTTAAAAAAATAAAAAATTTCCTTAACTAAGGCCCGGACAACCCAAACCTACCCTTTCACTCTCTCGCCCGCGCCCGCCCAGCCGCCGCCGCCGCTCTCCTTGCGCCGCCGCCTGATCTCCTCGCGCCGCTGCTGCTCCGGCGAGCTTGATCCACCATTCGTCGCCGGATCCACACCACCGACCGCCGCCCCCATCTGCTCGCGCTGCCCTCCCGCCCTAGCACCGTCGGCCGCCCGCCCTAGCGCCGCCGGCCGCCAGCCCTTGCGCCGCCGGCGACTCGCCGCTCTTGAGGAGCCGCCTTCTCGAGCGGGGCCCGAGCGGGGCCACCTACCCAAGTGGCGCCGGGCCGCCCGCCCGAGGGCCGCCGCCCGCTAGGGGACCGCCGCCACCTCGGCCGCCGGCACTACCTCGTCCGCCGCCGCCAGAGGGCCACCGCCACCTCGTCCGCCGCCGCCGGTTGTCCGTGCAGAGAGGAGAAGAGAAAGGAGAAGGGAGGAGAGGAAGAAGAAGAAGGGAGAAAGAGGAGGAAGAAGAAGAAGGGAGAAAGAGGAGGAAGAAGAAGAAGGGAGGAGGAAGAGAAGGCAGCAGGAGAGGAGGAAGAAGAAGAAGAAGGGAGAAAGAAGAGGAAGAAGAAGAAGGGAGAAAGAAAAGGAAGAAGAAGGAGAAGAGAGGAGGAGGAGGAGAAGGTCCGCTTCGTTCGTCCACCTTCCGTCGATGTCATCAACGCCGTTCGTCCACGCCGTCCGTCCACGTTCGTCCCCGCGCGTCGCCGGAGGAGAAGGTAAAGCTCTAGGGTTGTCGGCCATCGTGCCGTTTCTGTGTTGACGGCCTTCATGCCAGGTTTGTGGATGTGTGGGCCATCGTGCCCCAAATGTGGACGTCGACCTTCGAGCCGACGGTTTTTCTTGCAGGTTTTGGAAACCTCCCCGTTCAAGGGAGGTTCTGCCGAAATTTTGAACTAATAGTGATGTCTTTATTGTTCTGCAGAGCAGGACGTGTCGGAGGGGACCTTGATCGTCTTCGTGCACCTACCCGCCTCTGCGCCGCCACCCTAGGTATAAATCACCTCTATTCCTTATAGTTGTTGTAAGTACATTGTGTAACCGAGTTAGGCGTCTCCCGTCCGAAAGGGATTCGCGGTCGTTGGTATGCGGATCAGTGCATATCTGCGACGGTGTCTCTTTCGAATTTTCCATGTTTTTTGGACAGCCCGAGGAAGCGTAGATGGGTTAGCTTCCATGTTCCGCCCCCGTCCGAGTCAGAGTTTCGGCAGCCCCTCCCGTTGTTCTCCGGATACACAATCTCCCCGTCGGGACATGTATCGGGGAGAACAAATGGAGGTGTGCCCGAAATTCCATCTCGGACGGGAGCGGAGCATGGAAGCTAACCTCATCTACGCATCCTCGGGTGGGATTAGGACCTATCCTTCACCTATTAGATGGTAGGAACGCCTTGTAGATGCAGCTCTTGGTTTTATTACTCGCTTACGTTGGCGCATGACAGAGGATGGCTGACCGTGAGTGGATGTACATGGGGTTCAAAGGCAAGACAGAGAAATGGGTAAGGGGATCCAGTCACTTCCTAGATCAAGCATTTGGCCTAGCTGCTAAAGGGGCGATTCGGGTGTGGTATCCCTGTAGCAAGTGTAAGAACGACACAGAGAAAGAGAGGCGGCCGATGTACTATGATATTTGGAAGAACGTATATGTTCCAAACTATACCCGCTGGATCCTCCATGGGGAACGCCAACGCCTTAGGGAGGCGGTGGTGAGACCGGACCTCGAGGTGTTTGATGCGGATGCCGGAATGACAGACTTGCTGGCAGACATTGAAGTCGTTCAAGGAATGGAGGTGGAGGAACAAGATCCAGAGGACACCGCAAAGGCGTACTACACCATGATGGAGGCGGCACAGGAGCCCCTTCACGCGAACACCCACATTTCTAAACTGGATGCCATTTCACGCCTAATAGGGTTGAAGTCGTCACTGGGCATCAGTCGATAAGGTTTTGATCTCGTGTTGGCGACTGTTGGCGGGCTTCTTCCGGAGCTTCACTGCATGCCGAAGAGCACGCACGAGTCACAGACGCTCCTTCGAGCACTCAAGATGCCGTATGACCCGATCCAAGCTTGTAAGAACGGGTGTGTCCTGTTCCGGGGAGACGAAGAGGCAGCAACACATTGTCCGAAGTGCAAAGCCTCTAGGTACGTGGAGGTAGAAGGCAGTGATGGCAGTAAGAAATAGTCTAAGATCCCCGAGATGGTCATAGGACACCTTCCTGTACTACCGAGGCTGCAACAGCAGTACATGACAGAGGAGTCCGCGAAAAAATGACGTGGCACAAGAATGGCAAAAGATACAGTGACAAGATGCGGCACCCAGCGGATGGTGATGTATAGAAGCACTTCAATGCCATGAATCCTGAAAAGGCCAAGGAGGCTCGGAATGTACGCGTAGCGCTGGCAACAGATGGGTTCAACCCGTTCGGAATGATGGTGGCCCCGTACACTTGTTGGCCCGTGTTCATGATCCCCTGAATCTCCCCCCGGCGTCATGTTCAAACCCAAGAACGTGTTCTTGACGCTGATAATACCTGAACACCCGGTCAACAATATGAGTGTGTTCATGTAGCCAGTGTGGGATGAATTGCACAAAGCTTGGGAAGAGGGGGCACTGACGTACGACTGAGCTACAAAGACGAACTTCATGATGCATGTGTGGTACCAGTACTCAATGCATGACTTCCTGGCGTATGGCTTATTCAGCGCGTGGTGTGTTCACGGGAAGTTCCCTTGCCCAACATGCAAGGCAGATGTGATGTTCACCTGGCTGGCCAAGGGTGGCAAGTATTCTTCTTTCGACAAACATCGTCAATTCCTAGAGGAGGACCATGAACTGAGATGAGATAAAAAGCACTTCACGAAAGGTGTTTAAGTCACCGGCCCCATCCCTAAGGAAAAGAGCCCAGCTGACATCCTTGCACAGATAGAGGCTCTCAAAATTGATGAAGAGAATGGTGTTGGTTTTAAAGGATATGGTACCGACCACATGTGGACTCATATCTCGGGCTTGACTAGGCTCCCCTACTACAAGGACCTTCTTCTTCCACACAACATCGATGTAATGCACATAGAAAATAATGTCGCCGAGGCACTCTAGGCAACACTCATGGAGATTGGCAAGAAGTCAAAGGACAACATTAAGGCTAGACAGGACATTGAAATGATTTGTGATAGACCAAATCTAGTGATGAAGACCCCTGCACCAGGCAATAGATGGAAGAAGGGCCCGGCCGATTACATCCTCAAAAGGCCACATAGGAAGGAAGCACTGGAGTGGATGAAGAAGTTAAAGTTCCCCGATGAGTATGCGGCGAATCGAGCGGGGTAGTGAACTTGCTGGCTGGCAAAGTCTTAGGGATGAAGAGTCATGACTTCCATGGATTGAGCGGATCCTTCCTGCGATGACCCGGGGATACCTCCCCGACCCAGTGTGGCGCGTCCTGGCAGAGTTGAGCTTTTTTCTTCCGCCAGCTTTGTGCCAAGGAGTTGTCTTGGGATGTTTGTCTTGAACTGGAGAAGGCTGCACCTCTGTTGCTCTGCAAGTTAGAGATGATATTTCCACCCGGCTTCTTCCTGTCCATGCAGCATCTGATTTAGCACCTACCAAGGGAGGCATGGTTGGGGGGGCCCGTGCAGCACCATTGGTGCTATCCAATCGGTGTCTAAAGCTTCTTCGGAAGAAGTGTAAAAATAAAGCCAAAATTGAGGCTTCCGTGGCAGAGGCATTCATTATGGAAGAGGTGTCGACATTCACACAGGCGTACTATACCGAGGCACTTCGCAGACCGCAAGATCCAACCCCTCGTTACAACATCGACGAGAATTCATGCACCCTCACCCTTTTCAGAGGGGATCTCAGAAGAGCATGCGCAGGGACCAACGTGTACTTGTTGCATGTTGAGTGGCACACTATCATGATGTACTTGTTGTTGAACCTTGATGAAACCCAAGATTATCAAGAGTAAGTTCTCGATGAGCTAGCTTGTTACATACGCCGCCACTATCCTCCACCTATCGATCCGAGCCCCCTTGTCTATTGTTTCTCCAGGGAATATATCAATGAACACTGGAGCGGCAGTATGGATCCTACCAAGGAAGAAAAAGACCATCTTCTCAGACATAATAAGCCCGATTTCGTCAATTGGTTCAATACAAAGGTACCATCCAAGTAACCTCGTTCCGACTTTGAGATTCCACTTTGCTCCTATGAGCGAGTAATGTAACTATCTACATGTCCTAACCTTGCAGGCTAATTGTGATGCGGAAATGAGTCATGCATTGAGATAAATGGGAAAATGCTTCGAGTGACATGTCAGGTCATTCGACGTTTATGACGTGAATGGCTATCGCTTTCGCACGAGAAGCTATGAAGAGAAACGGGGCAACCTAAAAACCACATGCAGCGGAGTTTGTACTCCCGGCACGGATGGGAAGGACTATTACGGCATAGTCGAAGAGATATTGGAGCTTGACTTTAGCAAAGACCTAGGTTGCAAGCCAGTGGTATTCAAATGCCATTGGTTCGATCCTGAGTTCACAAAAAAGGACACATCAATTGGGCAAGTCGAAATCCGACAGGATTCCAAATATGGAGGAGATGATGTCTATATTGTGGCTAACCAAGACGCCATGCAAGTTTATTACCTCCCATGGGCAAACCAAAATGACGTGCGCCTTGCGGGTTGGAGCCTTGTGCAGATGGTATGTGCAGATGGTATCGCCACACGGTAAAGTGGCAGTCCCGAACGATGATGATTACAACTTTGACCCAAGGACAGATGAGTTCTATCAACCCGAGGGGCTAGAAGGTAGGTTGGAGATAGACATTCTTTCGCTGATGGGTATGGAAGTAAACAACGACATCGATGAGGACGAGGGTGATGAGGTGCACGATGCTGAGGACTTATGAATTCTTGATGAATGGCAGATGCGACGCGATGTAGTTGTTGAGGACGATGTTGATAATGATGAGGACGAAAGAGAGCTCGACAATATTGATAGTGATGATGACACTGCTGATGATGAGGATGAGCGCTCGCCAGCAATATTGCCTTTCACGAAGATAATTTCTAATCCATGTAATACTATATTGTTATTAATATTACCTTGCAGTTATTAATATTTCCTTGCATTTATGTTTCTTTACAAGTATTTGTTATTAATACTAACTCTTCTAATCTTTGTCATTGCAGGCACTCGACAAAATGCCAGGTGGAGTGCGGCCACGACGAAACGTCAACTCGAGGTACCAGACGGCGGAGCACGTGGCGGCCGTCTCCCGCGAGGACGACCCCCTCGAGTATGAGGAGCACGTGGCGGCCGACCCCCACGAGGACGAGGACGAGGAGCTTGAGGTGGAGCCGTCCACCAGTCGGGGTCGGAGGGCCCCCAGCGGACGACACCGCACGCCGTCGAGGAGGCTGTTCGAGACGGCCTCCGAGGAGGGGGCGACGATGACGACGACCGGTGACGGTGGCGCACGTGGCGGCGGCGGAGACGACGAGGGCGACGACGACGACCTCCCGTGTGGTGACGAGCAGTCAGCGGGCGGCTCAAGTTCCACAGCTTTGGCAAAGCCCTTCCAGTGCGGCCCCACCAGGCTCCCTAGCCACCTGCCAGTCGCTGACGAGCGCCCGGTGATTCGGCCCACGGCCAAGTAAGTAACCATTGTTGATTACTCTACTTGTTCATATGACGTTTTCAAATTCAATCTGCATACTAACAATTGTTGTTAATGACTCGTGCAGGGGCTAGAAAAAGGTGACAAAAAGGGAGTGTTCACGCTGTCCCACTAGCATCCAGGGCCTGCTGATTAAGAAGCACTACCCTGGCTTGGTCCTCACCCCTGAGGGTAACCACATCATGCCGGAGAAATGACACCACTTCTACCTTGTCAAGGACGAACATGACGAAGTCCTTGCTGACAAGATCAAGAATGAGTTCTGGGTGAGTCTTTGCATCGCATCACATATCTCAATACAACATTATTCGTTGGACTTTTTTCAAACAATGAAATGATGTTTGATGCCTGTGTGCAGTTGTACTTCAAGTAGGAGGAGGGGCAGGACCCCGTGCAAGCGTCGCAGCAGCAGGACTTGGTGTGCGCTGACCGGCTCAGGGACATGTTCTACGAGGCGCGTACCCAGGCCGTCATCAGCTACTATGCCAACATCAAGAAGGAGAAGATAGATAAGGACCAAGCCCGGGAGTTGTCAAGTCACGAGGAGACCAACCTCACCGAGGAGCAGTATATGCATGTAATTAAGTAGGAAACATCCGTTATGATTTCTTACATGACACATTCCATTCATTATCTGTAATATCAAAAACTTGAATGTCATGCAGATGCCTCCGGGCTGGTGCAGCAAGTACGAGGACTGCTGGCGTGAAATTGTCAGAGGGTGGCATACGCCGGCGGCGTACGAGGAGCGCAGAAGACGTCGGGCGAAATGCAAGGCGGAGCTCGACCGGTCAGGGGTCTCACACCACCAAGGGAGCTAGATCCTGCTAGAGTTCATAGACACATGGGTATGGTTCTGTTGATGCATTTGTTATAGCGCTCAATTATCACTACTTGTAACCATGTTTGTGTTTTCCTCGCAGTCGGTGGCGCATGGTGGGGAGCGGATCAACGAGTTCATGGGGTACGCGCTTGCTCACATCGGCAAAGCGAAAGCGCCCACCACCGTGTACAGCTCGTCGCTCGGGCCAGAGAAGTACACCAGCCCGGCCGTGTATGTCATGCTCACCAAGTACGTCGCCGCAGCTCGAGAGCGCCATGGCGCTGACTACAACCCCGCCGCCGAGCCCCTGGACACTGACCTCCTAATGAGGATTGGAGGAGGGAAGCAGCACGGCTGGTACTTCATGGCCAACAGCGCCAACGACTCGTCCTCTGTCCAGACGCTGAGCCAGATCCGCAAAGAAGACCGGCAAAGGGGGGCTGGATCACAGATCCCCATTGCGCCTCGGTAGCCGAGCAGCGCGCAAGTGATGTCGACACTTCAGGTAAGTGGAGTTTCATTCATCATTCAATCTTTTCACGCATGATGTAGCTTGCCTTCAAATACCATTAACCATGCTGGTGTAATATTGCAAGCCACGATCCAAGAGATGCAGGCCAGCCAGGCGGAGAGGGAGGCGGCCCAGGCGCAGAGGGAGGCGCAGCGGGAGGCGGCCCTTGCCGCGAGGGAGGCGCAGCGAGATGCGGCCCATCAGGAGCAGCTGATGGCACTGACGCAGCACTACCAGCGTCAGTTGGCGGACCTCTCCCTACACTTCTGGGCCCCAATCTCGGGAATGGAAGAGCCTCCTGCCTCGATCTTCGCTCCACCACAGGTAGTTCCACTGCCTATTCCACTGCCACTGCCTCTTCCTGTACCTGATCGGGTGAGTACAATGCATGTCGCTTTAGCTTCCATCGGCAAATAGCATGCATGTACGAATTACAACACTTGTTCTTTGTGCAGGCACCGTCGGCGGGTTCGAACTCGACTCCAAGTCCTAGCCCTCCATCGGGTCCTTCTGCACAGGGTCTGTTGACGTTTCTTAGCGCAATCACCAAAGTCTATCCCCGGCAACGACGCCAGAAAGCTTGTTGGTATTTCTTAACGTGTGCAGAAAGAATCCGCAAGCGTACGGAAAGTACCGTTGTAGCTTTCACCCGGAAGTATTCAGGGTATCGTATTTTTGTTGACGGTCGTTATGTGCCAATTTTTACCGTCAACTAGACATGAGAAAGGACTAAAATATGTTCACCAACTAGATATAGGGGTTATACTAACGGAATTCCACGAGTTTTGGTGAATGTCTGTTTCTGCAGGGTGTCAGCTGAAAATACCAAAGGAAGGCCCACATGTCAGGTTTACATAGAGATAATTGGGAACCGGTGAAAATTCTGTAATCTGGAAGGTTCGAGAAGGCTCTGGACCAAACGGGAGCCCGAACGGGCTCGGTGGAGAGTCGGCCGACTCCCCCCCTTGGGCGGCCGACTGGGCACTTCAGCCAATCAGCGTCAGCCTCGCGGATCCCTGTTCCACCGCCTTTGAGGATGAATAATAATCGTCCGTTTAGGTCGGTTTGATCCGAGGGCTGCGGTGCATCCTAGGGGGCTATATAAACAGGCCCCCGGCCCCGGAGGAGGGATCCCTTAAACCCTAATTCATTATCTCCCAGCGGGATCAGAGTTGTAGAGGCGTCCCTTGAATGGATGACTTCTCTTCTCTAGAGAATTAGAGCTAGACATTCCAATGTAGTAGATTAGATCTAGATGAGAGTTAGGGAGAGCGGAGCTGCGCTCCGGTTCTGGAGAAGTCTTCAGAGATTTGGTATGTCTTTGTATCTATCCTTTGTAAGACTTATGCTTTAATACATTTATCTTCTCTATCTACTTTATGCCTTCCATATGATTGTTTAGTATAGTTGTTACATCTTAGTATGGGATCTTCGCTCGTATTGAGTGCTCTAGTTATCTTAAGTAATTAGAGTAGTAATCGAGAGTGTAGGCATGGTGTCTAGACTATAGGTTACCTGAGGTTGCGCCCAATCCCACGGATAGTTGTGGTAGCCCCGAGGGTGACAAATCTGTCGGCCTTCGTATTCCACCACGTTCGGGTTGGTGTTTCGTAGAGCTTTCGGCAGCCTTCTCCCAACTACTCTTTACCTAGTCTTCTTCGAGAGTTGGAAAGGACCTGCTGCTCCAAAGTGCTATTGTGTGATCACTATATCTAACCATTCCCCGTTATCTTAGAACCAAAGTGTTAGAGAAGTAGTTAGGAACCCCTTGATCTCTCCCGTTGTCCTCTCACTTTAACTAGCTACTCATTTATCATAGAATTCTCATGTGTGCTTTATTATTTATATACCCTTTTTATATATATCATTTACCCCTGCTTTAGTCTAGTTGGTTTACTAAGTTAGTAGATACATGATGGTGAATTATCAGATTCTTTAACCCTTGCTTCCCTGTGGTAAAATATAAATAACGATACCTGGTTTACTCCCGGTAAAATGCTACAATGGTAAGTTCTGTGCGCTTGTGGAATCCTTCTTATTTTATGTGCACTTAATTTATACCAACAATTTTCCACAGGGAATGGAGGTATTTCTCTTAGCTAGTGCGTCCAAGGACAACCCAAGGGTAGAGTTGGTAGGAGGGAGAGAAGGATTATATGGCTTTTGGGTCTAAAAGTAGATAAACTACACCTACACTTGCTCACTTCGGGCACCGGATCGCACCTGGTCTGCCAAGTGATGCCGGCCTGTAGCTCTACGCCGTAGCCGGACGTGGGGGATTACACGGGACGGACAGGGCTGTCACCACCTGCCGCCTACCACCTCAACCGTGGACTACGAGGCAAACGAAGGTAGCCGCCAGCCTAGACACCACGTCTATGCTATTAGCTACTACTCTAGCGACGCGCAGGAACATCCGTCTCTATCGGGAGTCCTCTACTAGAGCAACCACCACGGGGATGGTCGACGAACCCGCAAACAAGTATAAGTGAAGAATAAATACTAAAAGACTTATTACCAAAGAAAACACGAACACTCACGTAGCGGGAAAACCCGACGAAGTGTAGCACTGGTGTTCATTGAGGTACAAGGTTGGGGGAGAGACCGACAAGTCCGGCTCTTCCCCGCTCTTCCCTCACATCTCTCCACTACCAAGCTCTACTAGCTAGCTAGGGCCTAAGCCCATGGAGTGTGGCTCTTTATTCTCTAGGTGTAGTAGCTCTTGATCCTTGGAATGGTGTGTTGAATGAGGAGGAGGGAGCCTCCTATTATAGGTGGAGAGGAGGGGGCTCTTTGGAAAAGTGTCATCCTCACATGGTAGGTTCAAAACCGACCTCATAGGGCGGTTTCGCACCTTCCATTCACAGAAGCATCACCGCCATTCGCATTGGGCTATCATCATGGGCCACCAGGTCAAATTTGGGCCTGATCGGTGCCGCGCTTGCGCGGCGCGCGCGCTGGGCGCACGCGCCGAGGTTTGGCTCGGATGGGGCCCATCTTTTACGGGCACGTGGGCCTCGTCGTTAGCTTCGCGTGGCCGGGTGTTTTACTGAAACGGACTCCGGATGAGGGAGTTATGGCCAAAATACTCAACCCCGCTCCTGCAGCCCAAGATGGAGTTGGACCGAGTTTTGGGCTTCCACTTCTTGGGTTCATGCTTGGCATTTTAGACTATTTTTGAGACCCGAATTATCTGGTAAGTGGGCCACCTTCGCATATCATAGTTTTTCTCCAGTTCTTGGCTCATTCTAGGTGTATTTCAGTGTTGACCTGCAAAACAAGAATTCTGCGCCACACTGTGGAAATAGTTATAGTAGAGCCCTATTCTAGGTGAAATTTAGTATTGCCTAGGCTAAAGTTGACGGGGTTAGAATCGAGTTAAGGACCGCCAACAGGGTCCTCCACCGCACGGCTGGACACCTTACCAGAGCTTCCCCACGCAGTCGTACGTCTGGGCTCCTCCACCGCCGCAGGGGTACTCGTGGCCGTAGTAGGGGCACTCCGGGCCTGCCACGTTCCCTCTGCAGCAGGGGCACTCCGGGCCTGCCGTGTTCCCTCCGCAGTAGCAGGGCTACTGGCACTACGGTCAGGCACCTCGAGATAGGTACTACACTTGTCGCTTTTGGACCTTGTATGGATGACTTGTATGGATGACGATCGACATTTGTTGATTGTGTATGGATGAGTTGGATATGTGGGTTACATGCTATATACGTGATGTATGGATGAAAATGGTATTTTGTAGCTATATATGTGGGTTATATGCTATATATGTGATGTATGTGTTGAGATGTCGTAGAAATGTAAGAAAACAAAAAAAAAAAAAAAAAAGTTTCCTAGGTTTGCCGATGGCCGCCCGTCGGCAAATGGGATTATGTGTCAGCAAATCCCCAGGTTTGCCGACGGCAGTCAGGTCGTCGGCAAACTGACCATAACTTTGCCGACGGCCGGCCGTCGCCAAAAAAACTTTGCCGATGGCCGAGGCCGTCGGCAAAGAAAATATGAAAAAAATAAAAAGGCTTTGCCGATGGCCGCCCACGTCGCCCGTCGGCAAAGCCGCCGTCTCGGCCGACGGCGCGTCGGCCGACGTGGCGCCTTTGCCGATGGTGGACGTGGCCATCGGCAAAGCTTTGCCGACGGCCTCGGCACTTGGCCATCGGCAAAGTTGGCTTTGCCGTTAAAAGTTTTGCCAACGGCTCTTTGCCGATGGCCGCGGCACTTTACCATCGGCAAAGCCTTTGCCGATGGCAACCGTGGCTTTGCCGATGGCGGCCTACCATCAGCAAAGACGGCCGATCCGGTAGTGTTAGGAGTGATATATATGTGGACTTTTGCTACTTATTTGATGATAGATTTTTTTTACTAAATTTGTTAGATTTGTATATGTTTAATTATGCTTTAGGATTTGTTCTAAAACTGTCGATTGGGTTGCATTCATAAAAAATCAACTGATAATTAACTAGATACCTCCATGCATGTTTGTTAGCTGATTTTAATCCAAAACGTGCATAAAACTAGCTCGTCCAACGGTACATAGACAGGCTCGTACATGAGTGTGGATGTGCTGAGGTGCTTTGGAGATCGAGTCGTTGGCTCGTAGCGGCAGGCAAGCAAAGGGGCTCGCTGGAGTCGGCTTTGTTGCTTTGCTCCAGTTGTCTCGCTGTCGAGTTGTGTGATGGTTGCCAGAGTGGGGTGGCGGCTTTATAGGCGTGGGCAGCTAGAACTAGGGGAAGGTGGCTCACCCGCCCGTGACGACGAGGTGTGGGCGGCCGCGGCGGGAGCCACATCGGCGGGAGATTGACGGCCGTAGGTTGTGGTGATGAGGCACATGCAGGCGAGACGACGTGGAGGCAGGATCACGGCGGCATTGCCATCGACGTGGACAGTCAGGCCGCCGCGCGCGCAGCTTGGCAAGGGCGAGGCGGGGTGGCGGGCTCCCGTCACCGAAAAGTGGCAGATGATTCCAAAACATCGCAGGGAGAGCTGGAGCGTGTAGGTTACGACTTACGAGGATCAAGTGATGACATGCAGGGAAGAAACGAATAAGTGGCCAAGCAGGAGATAGTGAGATACTAGATACTTTAGATAGCGAGGAACTATTACCATGTGATATTTTAGCCGAGTAGAATTAGTGTACCCGATTAGGAGGTCGGACCTCGATCGTGCTATATCACTAGCTAAGCTCGCTCCGAACGGCGGTGGATTTCTGTTTTTTCTCTCCGGCGACCTTGTTCCACAATGGACAAGAAGAGTGCTTCACTGCTACGACAAAACAAATCAGCACTTGACTTGCAGTTCGTAGCTTTAAAATCAAAGAATGATTATGAGTCTAAAAATCTGACAAACGAGATCTATATCACTACCGGTTGGTGGCTACAGTATGTTACAGTCGGTTCGTGTGGTTCTAGCTAGTAGTTATGTTCTGCTATCACTGTCATCTATTAGCTTGAACTGGCAGTGATATATAGCTACACTACAAAAGCCCATACCTCCTACCTCTCATACCGTAATCCCTATTTCTGCCTCCATTACTGCAACCATTTTTTCATGAAACAATATGCTAGATGAAGGTCTTGAATTTTCAAGCATGGGGAGCGAGGGTCACATGAATTGAAGATCGCCGGTTTGAGAAGTCTAGTTGGATTTGTATTCTTCCAAAGACCTCTATGTGAAAAGGACCAAAATGCCCTTACAATATATGCTAGGAACTTAATCTCCAAGAAGATGCATTTTAGTCCACCAAGTGCTATAATAAAACAGATACATTATTCCTTATTTTGCAAACACCACAATAGCAAAACCACGGTTTCACCTATACATTTGGTACCCACCGGTGGTTATTGCTCAAAGAAGAGTAAGACAACACACATGCCGGAGGGATTGAAGAAAGCACAGCTCCCCCCCCCCCCCCCCCCAAACAACATTGAGAACTTGTATAATGCAGAAATCAGCAATGAAATAGATCGAGACTCCTTCCCAAATTAAAGGCACCCTTTCAATGCCACATTCCAAGAAGAGGACGAAGACTTTGAGACTAATGGATACCAACCACTCAACGAAAACCAGCAAAAATCCAAGTGGAAGAAATATGGATCCCAACAGAGGTTTGGAGATTTTGGTGGTCGATTAACAGTATAACTATTTGGACTAACAACATTTGCTAATATAATGTACTTTGGTCGTACAAAGATGAATTTAAGCTAGGCTAAGTTAAAATAAGGTAATAAACATTCAAATGGAGCCCAAATATGATCATTAAAGAACCTAGAAGACAAACAAGAGGTAAGACCTCAAGGAAGTCAAGTCCCAACATGACAAAAGGTCACGAAGAAACCACTCACAAGGACAATGGAAACATTAAAGCACTAGAGCTTTCTCGATCAGCATCATTGAGAAATTGGGTCGGCCTCAAGTCCAATGCATACTTCCAAGGCCCACGTCATCGCGCGCAAAGGCGGGGTGCTCGCTTGCCGTGCCTCCGCGCTAGGCCCCACTCGCCGCCACGACCGCCCTCCTGCCGGGGGCCGGGCCTCAACGTCGAGTTGCTCGTCTACCGGCCGCCGCACCGGACCCGCGCCGCCATGCCGCCACCGTCGGCGAGAAGGAGAGAGAGAGCGTTGGGAGAGAGAAGGTGAGAGGGTAGAGTAGAGGTAGATATTTTTCATCGGACCAATTACTGAGATCGACAACAACCAAGAGACCCGTACATGGTGTCGGGCGGGGATCGCCATCGTCCGATTTACATCCGATGCCTCCGGGCCGGGTGCAGCAAGTACGAGGACCGCCGGCGTGAAATTGTCGTAGGGTGGCATACGCCGGCGGCGTACGAGGAGCGCGTTAAGACGTCGGGGCGAAATGCAAGGCGGAGCTCGACCGGTCGTGGGTCTCACACCACCAAGGGAACTAGATCCTGCTAGATTTCATAGACACATGGGTATGGTTCTGTTGATGCATTTGTTATAGCGCTCAATTGTCACTACTTGTAACCATGTTTGTGTTTTCCTCGCAGTCGGTGGCGCATGGTGGGGAGCGGATCAACGAGTTCATGGGGTACGCGCTTGCTCACATCGGCAAAGCGAAAGCGCCCACCACCGTGTACAGCTCGTCGCTCGGGCCAGAGAAGTACACCAGCCCGGCCGTGTACGTCATGCTCACCAAGTACGTCGCCGCAGCTCGAGAGCGCCATGGCGCTGACTACAACCCCGCCGCCGAGCCCCTGGACACTGACCCCCTAATGAGGATTGGAGGAGGGAAGGACGGGGCCGGTACTTCATGGCCAACGCGCCAATGACTCGTCCCCTGTCCCGTACGCCGAGCCGATCCGCAAAGAAGACCGGCAAAGGGGCTGGATCACGAGATCCCCATTGCGCCTCGGTAGCCGAGCGCCGCGCAAGTGATGTCGACACTTCGGTAAGTGGAGTTTCATTCATCATTCAATCTTTTCACGCATGATGTAGCTTGCCTTCAAATACCATTAACCATGCCGGTGTAATATTGCAAGCCACGATCCAAGAGATGCAGCCCGCCCGGGCGGAGAGGGAGCGCGGCCCAGCGCAGAGAGGCGCGCGGAGGCGGCCCTTGCCGCGAGGGAGGCGCAGCGGGATGCGGCCCATCGAGAGCGGATGGCACCGACGCAAAGACTACCGGCGCGGTTGGCGGACCTCTCCCTACACTTCGGGCCCCAATCTCGGAATGGAAGAGCCTCCTGCCTCGATCTTCGCTCCACCACAGGTAGTTCCACTGCCTATTCCACTGCCACTGCCTCTTCCTGTACCTGATCGGGTGAGTACAATGCATGTCGCTTTAGCTTCCATCGGCAAATAGCATGCATGTACGAATTACAACACTTGTTCTTTGTGCAGGCACCGTCGGCGGGTTCGAACTCGACTCCAAGTCCTAGCCCTCCATCGGGTCCTTCGCACGAGGTGTCACATTGACGTTTCTTAGCGCAATCACCAAAGTCTATCCCCGGCAACGACGCCGTAAAGCTTGTTGGTATTTCTTAACGTGTGCGAGAAGAATTCGCAAGCGTACGGAAAGTACCGTTGTAGCTTTCACCCGAAGTATTCGGGGTATCGTATTTTTGTTGACGGTCGTTATGTGCCAATTTTTACCGTCAACTAGACATGAAAAGGACTAAAATATGTTCACCAACTAGATATAGGGGTTATACTAACGGAATTCCACGAGTTTTGGTGAATGTCTCTGTTTCGCAGGGTGTCACCGAAAATACCAAAGGAAGGCCCACATGTCAGTTTACATAGAGATAATCGGGAACCGGTGAAAATTCTGTAATCTGGAAGGTTCGAGAAGGCTCTGGACCAAACGAGAGCCCGAACGGGCTCGGTGGAGAGTCGGCCGACTCCCCCCTTGGGCGGCCGACGGGCACTTCGGCCAATCGGGTCGGCCTCGCGGATCCCCGTTCCACCGCCTTTGAGGATGAATAATAATCGTCCGTTTAGGTCGGTTTGATCCGAGGGCCGCGGTGCATCCTAGGGGGCTATATAAACAGGCCCCCGGCCCCGGAGGAGGGATCCCTTAAACCCTAATTCATTATCTCCCGGCGGGATCGAGTTGTAGAGGCGTCCCTTGAATGGATGACTTCTCTTCTCTAGAGAATTAGAGCTAGACATTCCAATGTAGTAGATTAGATCTAGATGAGAGTTAGGGAGAGCGGAGTGCGCTCCGGCTCGAGAAGTCTTCGGAGATTTGGTATGTCTTTGTATCTATCCTTTGTAAGACTTATGCTTTAATACATTTATCTTCTCTATCTACTTTATGCCTTCCATATGATTGTTTAGTATAGTTGTTACATCTTAGTATGGGATCTTCGCTCGTATTGAGTGCTCTAGTTATCTTAAGTAATTAGAGTAGTAATCGAGAGTGTAGGCATGGTGTCTAGACTATAGGTTACCTGAGATTGCGCCCAATCCCACGGATAGTTGTGGTAGCCCCAGAGGTGACAGCTCTGTCAGGCCTTCGTATTCCACCACGTTCGGGTTGGTGTTTCGTAGAGCTTTCGGCAGCCTTCTCCCAACTACTCTTTACCCAGTCTTCTTCGAGAGTTGGAAAGGACCTACTGCTCCAAAGTGCTATTGTGTGATCACTATATCTAACCATTCCCCGTTATCTTAGAACCAAAGTGTTAGAGAAGTAGTTAGGAACCCCTTGATCTCTCCCGTTGTCCTCTCACTTTAACTAGCTACTCATTTATCATAGAATTCTCATGTGTGCTTTATTATTTATATACCCTTTTTATATATATCATTTACCCCTGCTTTAGTCTAGTTGGTTTACTAAGTTAGTAGATACATGATGGTGAATTATCAGATTCTTTAACCCTTGCTTCCCCGTGGTAAAATATAAATAACGATACCTGGTTTACTCCCGGTAAAATGCTACAATGGTAAGTTCTCAGTAAACTTGCGGAATCCTTCTTATTTTATGTGCACTTAATTTATACCAACAATTTTCCACGGGGAATGGAGGTATTTCTCTTAGCTAGTGCGTCCAAGGACAACCCAAGGGTAGAGTTGGTAGGAGGGAGAGAAGGATTATATGGCTTTTGGGTCTAAAAGTAGATAAACTACACCTACACTTGCTCACTTCGGGCACCGGATCGCACCCGGGTCCGCCAAGTGATGCCGGCCGTAGCTCTACGCCGTAGCCGGACGTGGGGGATTACACGGACGGACAGGGCCGCACCACTCGCCTACCACCTCAACCGTGGACTACGAGGCAAACGAAGGTAGCCGCCCGGCCCTAGACACCACGTCTATGCTATTAGCTACTACTCTAGCGACGCGCAGGAACATCCGTCTCTATCGGGAGTCCTCTACTAGAGCAACCACCACGGGGATGGTCGACGAACCCGCAAACAAGTATAAGTGAAGAATAAATACTAAAAGACTTATTACCAAAGAAAACACGAACACTCACGTAGCGGGAAAACCCGACGAAGTGTAGCACTGGTGTTCATTGAGGTACAAGGTTGGGGGAGAGACCGACAAGTCCGGCTCTTCCCCGCTCTTCCTCACATCTCTCCACTACCAAGCTCTACTAGCTAGCTAGGGCCTAAGCCCATGGAGTGTGGCTCTTTATTCTCTAGGTGTAGTAGCTCTTGATCCTTGGAATGGTGTGTTGAATTAGGAGGAGGGAGCCTCCTATTATAGGTGGAGAGGAGGGGGCTCTTTGGAAAAGTGCCATCCTCACATGGTAGGTTCAAAACCGACCTCATAGGGCGGTTTCGCACCTTCCATTCACAGAAGCATCACCGCCATTCGCATTGGGCTATCGTCATGGGCCACCAGGTCAAATTTGGGCCTGATCGGTGCCCGCGCAGGCGCGCTCGCGCCTGGGGCGCACGCGCCAGGTTTGGCTCGGATGGGGCCCATCTTTTACAGGCACGTGGGCCTCGTCGTTAGCTTCGCGTGGCCGGGTGTTTTACTGAAACGGACTCCGGATGAGGGAGTTATGGCCAAAATACTCAACCCCGCTCCTGCAGCCCAAGATGGAGTTGGACCGAGTTTTGGGCTTCCACTTCTTGGGTTCATGTCCGGGCATTTTAGACTATTTTTGAGACCCGAATTATCCGGTAAGTGGGCCACCTTCGCATATCATAGTTTTTCTCCGAGTTCTTGGCTCATTCTAGGTGTATTTCAGTGTTGACTCGCAAAACAAGAATTGCAACGCCACACCGTGGAAATAGTTATAGTAGAGCCCTATTCTAGGTGAAATTTAGTATTGCCTAGGCTAAAGTTGGCGGGGTTAGAATCGAGTTAAGGACCGCCAACAAAGGTCCTCCACCGCACGGCCGGGACACCTTACCGTAGCTTCCCCACGCGGCCGTACGTCTCGGGCTCCTCCACCGCCGCGGGGTACTCGTGGCCGTAGTAGGGCACTCCGGGCCTGCCACGTTCTCTCTGCAGGGGCACTCCGGGCTCGCCGTGTTCCCTCCGCAGCCAGCCAGGGCTACGGCACTACGGTCGTGCACCTCGAGATAGGTACTACACTTGTCGCTTTTGGACCTTGTATGGATGACTTGTATGTATGACGATCGACATTTGTTGATTGTGTATGGATGAGTTGGATATGTGGGTTACATGCTATATACGTGATGTATGGATGAAAATGGTATTTTGTAGCTATATATGTGGGTTATATGCTATATATGTGATGTATGTGTTGAGATGTCGTAGAAATGTAAGAAAAAAAAAAAAAAAAAAGTTTCCTAGGTTTGCCGATGGCCGCCGTCGGCAAATGGGGATTATGTGTCGCAAATCCCCGGAGTTTTGCCGACGGCAGTGTGTCGTCGGCAAACCGACCATAACTTTGCCGACGGCCGGCCGTCGCAAAAAACTTTGCCGATGGCCGAGGCCGTCGGCAAAGAAAATATGAAAAAAAAAAAAAGGCTTTGCCGATGGCCGCCCCACGCCGCGCCGTCGGCAAAGCCGCCGCTACTGACGGCGTCGGGCCGACGCGTGGCGCCTTGCCGATGGCGGACGGGCCATCGGCAAAGCTTTGCCGACGGCCCGGCACTTGGCCATCGGCAAAGTTGGCTTTGCCGTTAAAAGTTTTGCCAACGGCTCTTTGCCGATGGCCGCGGCACTTTACCATCGGCAAAGCCTTTGCCGATGGCAACCGTGGGCTTTGCCGACGGCGGCCTACCATCAGCAAAGACGGCCGATCCGGTAGTGTTAGGAGTGATATATATGTGGACTTTTGCTACTTATTTGATGATAGATTTTTTTTACTAAATTTGTTAGATTTGTATATGTTTAATTATGCTTTAGGATTTGTTCTAAAACTGTCGATTGGGTTGCATTCATAAAAAATCAACTGATAATTAACTAGATACCTCCATGCATGTTTGTTAGCTGATTTTAATCCAAAACGTGCATAAAACTAGCTCGTCCAACGGTACATAGACAGGCTCGTACATGAGTGTGGATGTGCTGAGGTGCTTTGGAGATCGAGTCGTTGGCTCGTAGCGGCAGGCAAGCAAAGGGGCTCGCTGGAGTCGGCTTTGTTGCTTTGCTCCAGTTGTCTCGCTGTCGAGTTGTGTGATGGTTGCCAGAGTGGGTGGCGGCTTTATAGGCGTGGGCAGCTAGAACTAGGGGAAGGTGGCTCACCCGCCCGTGACGACGAGGTGTGGGCGGCCGCGGCGGGAGCCACATCGGCGGGAGATTGACGGCCGTAGGTTGTGGTGATGAGGCACATGCAGGCGAGACGACGTGGAGGCAGGATCACGGCGGCATTGCCATCGACGTGGACAGTCAGGCCGCCGCGCGCGCAGCTTGGCAAGGGCGAGGCGGGGTGGCGGGCTCCCGTCACCGAAAAGTGGCAGATGATTCCAAAACATCGCAGGGAGAGCTGGAGCGTGTAGGTTACGACTTACGAGGATCAAGTGATGACATGCAGGGAAGAAACGAATAAGTGGCCAAGCAGGAGATAGTGAGATACTAGATACTTTAGATAGCGAGGAACTATTACCATGTGATATTTTAGCCGAGTAGAATTAGTGTACCCGATTAGGAGGTCGGACCTCGATCGTGCTATATCACTAGCTAAAGTTGGCGGGGTTAGAATCGAGTTAGGACCGCCAACAGGGTCCTCCACCGCACGGCTGGACACCTTACCAGAGCTTCCCCACGCAGTCGTACGTCTGGGCTCCTCCACCGCCGCAGGGGTACTCGTGGCCGTAGTAGGGGCACTCCGGGCCGCCACGTTCCCTCGCAGCGGGGGCACTCCGGGCTGCCGTGTTCCCTCCGCAGCAGCAAGGCTACCGGCACTACGGTCAGGCACCTCGAGATAGGTACTACACTTGTCGCTTTTGGACCTTGTATGGATGACTTGTATGGATGACGATCGACATTTGTTGATTGTGTATGGATGAGTTGGATATGTGGGTTACATGCTATATACGTCATGTATGGATGAAAATGGTATTTTGTAGCTATATATGTGGGTTATATGCTATATATGTGATGTATGTGTTGAGATGTCGTAGAAATGTAAGAAAACAAAAAAAAGAAAAAAAAGTTTCCTAGGTTTGCCGATGGCCAGCCGTCGGCAAATCTGGGATTATGTGTCAGCAAATCCCCAGGTTTGCCGACGGCAGGCAGGTCGTCGGCAAACTGACCATAACTTTGCCGACGGCCGGCCGTCGCCAAAAAACTTTGCCGATGGCCGAGGCCGTCGGCAAAGAAAATATGAAAAAAAAGGCTTTGCCGATGGCCGCCCCCACGCCGCGTCGCCGTCGGCAAAGCCGCCGTCTCGCTGACGGCGCGCCGGGCCGACGTGGCGCCTTTGCCGATGGCGGACGTGGCCATCGGCAAAGCTTTGCCGACGGCCCGGCACTTGGCCATCGGCAAAGTTGGCTTTGCCGTTAAAAGTTTTGCCAACGGCTCTTTGCCGATGGCCGCGGCACTTTACCATCGGCAAAGCCTTTGCCGATGGCAACCGTGGCTTTGCCGACGGCGGCCTACCATCAGCAAAGACGGCCGATCCGGTAGTGTTAGGAGTGATATATATGTGGACTTTTGCTACTTATTTGATGATAGATTTTTTTTACTAAATTTGTTAGATTTGTATATGTTTAATTATGCTTTAGGATTTGTTCTAAAACTGTCGATTGGGTTGCATTCATAAAAAATCAACTGATAATTAACTAGATACCTCCATGCATGTTTGTTAGCTGATTTTAATCCAAAACGTGCATAAAACTAGCTCGTCCAACGGTACATAGACAGGCTCGTACATGAGTGTGGATGTGCTGAGGTGCTTTGGAGATCGAGTCGTTGGCTCGTAGCGGCAGGCAAGCAAAGGGGCTCGCTGGAGTCGGCTTTGTTGCTTTGCTCCAGTTGTCTCGCTGTCGAGTTGTGTGATGGTTGCCAGAGTGGGGTGGCGGCTTTATAGGCGTGGGCAGCTAGAACTAGGGGAAGGTGGCTCACCCGCCCGTGACGACGAGGTGTGGGCGGCCGCGGCGGGAGCCACATCGGCGGGAGATTGACGGCCGTAGGTTGTGGTGATGAGGCACATGCAGGCGAGACGACGTGGAGGCAGGATCACGGCGGCATTGCCATCGACGTGGACAGTCAGGCCGCCGCGCGCGCAGCTTGGCAAGGGCGAGGCGGGGTGGCGGGCTCCCGTCACCGAAAAGTGGCAGATGATTCCAAAACATCGCAGGGAGAGCTGGAGCGTGTAGGTTACGACTTACGAGGATCAAGTGATGACATGCAGGGAAGAAACGAATAAGTGGCCAAGCAGGAGATAGTGAGATACTAGATACTTTAGATAGCGAGGAACTATTACCATGTGATATTTTAGCCGAGTAGAATTAGTGTACCCGATTAGGAGGTCGGACCTCGATCGTGCTATATCACTAGCTAAGCTCGCTCCGAACGGCGGTGGATTTCTGTTTTTTCTCTCCGGCGACCTTGTTCCACAATGGACAAGAAGAGTGCTTCACTGCTACGACAAAACAAATCAGCACTTGACTTGCAGTTCGTAGCTTTAAAATCAAAGAATGATTATGAGTCTAAAAAACTGACAAACGAGATCTATATCACTACCGGTTGGTGGCTACAGTATGTTACAGTCGGTTCGTGTGGTTCTAGCTAGTAGTTATGTTCTGCTATCACTGTCATCTGTTAGCTTGAACTGGCAGTGATATATAGCTACACTACAAAAGCCCATACCTCCTACCTCTCAGACCGTAATCCCTATTTCTGCCTCCATTACTGCAACCATTTTTTCATGAAACAATATGCTAGATGAAGGTCTTGAATTTTCAAGCATGGGGAGCGAGGGTCACATGAATTGAAGATCGCCGGTTTGAGAAGTCTAGTTGGATTTGTATTCTTCCATAGACCTCTATGTGAAAAGGACCAAAATGCCCTTACAATATATGCTAGGAACTTAATCTCCAAGAAGATGCATTTTAGTCCACCAAGTGCTATAATAAAACAGATACATTATTCCTTATTTTGCAAACACCACAATAGCAAAACCACGGTTTCACCTATACATTTGGTACCCACCGGTGGTTATTGCTCAAAGAAGAGTAAGACAACACACATGCCAGAGGGATTGAAGAAAGCACAGCTCCCCCCCCCCAAAACAACACTGAGAACTTGTGTAATGCAGAAATCATCAATGAAATAGATCGAAACTCCTTCTCAAAAGGCACCCTTTGAATGCCACATTCCAAGAAGAGGACGAAGACTCCACTCAATGAAAACCGGCGAAATTGCAAGTGCATAATATGGACCCCAATGGAGGTTTAGAGATTTTGGTGGTCGATTAACAACATAACTATTTGGACAAACAAGATTTGCTAGTATAATGTACATTGGTCATATAAAGATGAACTTAAGCTAGGCTAAGTTAAAATAAGGTAATAAACATTCAAATGGAGCCCAAATATGATCATTAAAGAACCTAGAAGACAAACAAGAGGTAAGACCTCAAGGAAGTCAAGTCCTGACACAAAAGGTCACGAAGAAACCACTCACAAGGACAATGGAAACATTAAAGCACTAGAGCTTTCGATCAGCATCGAGAAATTGGGTCGGCCTCAAGTCCAATGCATACTTCCAAGGTAGCTAGATTTTCTAATGTAAACACCAACATGAGACAATGTTTTTATTTGGCTCTAACTAACTGTCATTGCATAGTGTCTCTCCAGTACAAAAGGCGCGAAGAGGCACCACAACAGCGCCCAAATTGAGAAAAGTGGAGACAAAAAGAAAGAAAAATACTGAGGATGCGAGACAAAGCCTTGGAACGCTAATCCCACTTGGAGCTATACAAGTGCAGGAACAACATTATGAAAGAGTAGCATCTCACCTACAAGAACGCGCTGAACCGGAAGATTTCCGCAAAGATTTGTCGCTGATCTAGCTCCGGACCCCAGGACGACGTCCGCTGTTGCGCAAACGCAGGCTCCAGTATTCCGCACCACAAAGCCGACGACGATGGCCCCCAAATTCCCCTCCAGTACCTACAAATCAATGGACACCGGTCGACGCGGAGGGAGTAGGCATCAGTAGCGAGCACAAATGCAAAGAAATCAAGGACAGGAGACTTGGCATGGTCAACTACCTCACAGAAACGGTGAGACGGAAGGGAGGCGGAACGGAGGTGCTTGGGTCCTCACCTGGGTCAGCATCATTGTTGTGCCGAGGGCCACCGTCGCCAGGCTGCTGCGTGGGGGGCCGGCCGCTTGAGCCATGGCCGCCACTCTCGGACGCCTGCAGGTGCGGCACAGCTCCTCCGAGGTCCTCCACAGGTCTGGTGAAGATCCACCGCAGCTCCTCCACACCACAGCCCTTGAACCCACCTCCGCACAGGCTCCTGCAGGCGGCCGCCGCCGAACCCCAGAAGGACGCCACTGGCCCGATTCCCGGTGGGGACGAACGGATCCGGACATGGAGGTCCCGGATCCGGCCGTGAAGGCCCGGATCGACCATAGGAAAGGTGGAAAAAGCGGATCGACGGTTCACCATCACTGCGAGCGTACGAGAGGAGGAGCACGGGGTAGAGGCCGCCGCCGGGGCTACTCGCGTCGGAGTCCTCTCCGGCCGCGAGCCACCGCACGAGGCTTGGTCCCGATGAGACACCGGCGGCCTCCGCGCCCGTACCCGCCGAGGGGCTGCACCAAGCATCGTCACACCACCGTGCGTGGGGGTGAGGTTGCCCCGCGACGCCGCACCAGGACCGGCACGCCCGCGCCGCCGCCACGCCGCGCCGGAGCCACCCGCACTGGAGCTGGCCGCAACGCCGCGCCAGGAGTGGCCGACCCACACCGCGCCATTTTGCGCGCTCACCTCGCGCCGGGGGCCGCCATGCCGCGCCATTGCCACCTGCGACGGAGCTGCCCGCAACGCTGCGTGGAAGGCCGCGCTCGCCCCACGTCATCGCGCAGCAAAGGCGGGGTGCTCGCTTGCCGTGCCTCCGCTAGGCCCCACTCGCCGCCACGACCGCCTCCCGCCCGGGCCGGGGCCTCAACGTCGAGTTGCTCGTCTACCGGCCGCCGCACCGGACCCTCGCGCCGCCATGCCGCCACCGTCGGGCGAGAAGGAGAGAGAGCGTTGGGAGAGAGAAGGTGAGAGGGTAGAGTAGAGGTAGATATTTTTCATCGGACCAATTACAGATCGACAACAACCAAGAGACCCGTACAGGTGCTGGCAGGGGACTGGCCATCGTCCGATTTACATCTGATGCCTCCGGGCTGGTGCAGCAAGTACGAGGACTGCTGGCGTGAAATTGTCAGAGGGTGGCATACGCCGGCGGCGTACGAGGAGCGCAGAAGACGTCGGGCGAAATGCAAGGCGGAGCTCGACCGGTCAGGGGTCTCACACCACCAAGGGAACTAGATCCTGCTAGATTTCATAGACACATGGGTATGGTTCTGTTGATGCATTTGTTATAGCGCTCAATTGTCACTACTTGTAACCATGTTTGTGTTTTCCTCGCAGTCGGTGGCGCATGGTGGGGAGCGGATCAACGAGTTCATGGGGTACGCGCTTGCTCACATCGGCAAAGCGAAAGCGCCCACCACCGTGTACGCCTGTCGCTCGGGCCGAGAAGTACACCAGCCCGGCCGTGTACGTCATGCTCACCAAGTACGTCGCCGCGGCTCGAGAGCGCCATGGCGCGACTACAACCCCGCCGCCGAGCCCCCGGACACCGACCCCCTAATGAGGATTGGAGGAGGGGGAAGACGGCTGGTACTTCATGGCCAACAGCGCCAATGACTCGTCCTCTGTCCAGACGCTGAGCCAGATCCGCAAAGAAGACCGGCAAAGGGGGGCTGGATCACAGATCCCCATTGCGCCTCGGTAGCCGAGCAGCGCGCAAGTGATGTCGACACTTCAGGTAAGTGGAGTTTCATTCATCATTCAATCTTTTCACGCATGATGTAGCTTGCCTTCAAATACCATTAACCATGCTGGTGTAATATTGCAAGCCACGATCCAAGAGATGCAGGCCAGCCAGGCGGAGAGGGAGGCGGCCCAGGCGCAGAGGGAGGCGCAGCGGGAGGCGGCCCTTGCCGCGAGGGAGGCGCAGCGGGATGCGGCCCATCGTAGGGAGCAGCGATGGCACCGACGCAAAGACTACCGGGCGTCTTGGCGGACCTCTCCCTACACTTCGGGCCCCAATCTCGGGAATGGAAGAGCCTCCCCGCTCGATCTTCGCTCCACCACGGTAGTTCCACCGCCTATTCCACCGCCACGCCTCTTCCCCGTACTCGATCGGGTGAGTACAATGCATGTCGCTTTAGCTTCCATCGGCAAATAGCATGCATGTACGAATTACAACACTTGTTCTTTGTGCGAGCACCGTCGGCGGGTTCGAACTCGACTCCAAGTCCTAGCCCTCCATCGGGTCCTTCTGCACAGGGTCTGTTGACGTTTCTTAGCGCAATCACCAAAGTCTATCCCCGGCAACGACGCCAGAAAGCTTGTTGGTATTTCTTAACGTGTGCAGAAAGAATTCGCAAGCGTACGGAAAGTACCGTTGTAGCTTTCACCCTAAGTATTCGGGGTATCGTATTTTTGTTGACGGTCGTTATGTGCCAATTTTTACCGTCAACTAGACATGAGAAAGGACTAAAATATGTTCACCAACTAGATATAGGGGTTATACTAACGGAATTCCACGAGTTTTGGTGAATGTCCGTTTTACGCGGGTGTCACCAAAATACCAAAGGAAGGCCCACATGTCGGGTTTACATAGAGATAATCGGGAACCGGTGAAAATTCTCGTAATCTGGAAGGTTCGAGAAGGCTCGGACCAAACGAGAGCCCGAACGGGCTCGGTGGAGAGTCGGCCGACTCCCCCCCCTTGGGCGGCCGACCGGGCACTTCACCAATCGGCGTCGGCCTCGCGGATCCCCGTTCCACCGCCTTTGAGGATGAATAATAATCGTCCGTTTAGGTCGGTTTGATCCGAGGGCCGCGGTGCATCCTAGGGGGCTATATAAACAGGCCCCCGGCCCCCCGGAGGAGGGATCCCTTAAACCCTAATTCATTATCTCCCGACGGGATCGAGTTGTAGAGGCGTCCCTTGAATGGATGACTTCTCTTCTCTAGAGAATTAGAGCTAGACATTCCAATGTAGTAGATTAGATCTAGATGAGAGTTAGGGAGAGCGGAGTCGCTCCGGTTCGGAGAAGTCTTCGGAGATTTGGTATGTCTTTGTATCTATCCTTTGTAAGACTTATGCTTTAATACATTTATCTTCTCTATCTACTTTATGCCTTCCATATGATTGTTTAGTATAGTTGTTACATCTTAGTATGGGATCTTCGCTCGTATTGAGTGCTCTAGTTATCTTAAGTAATTAGAGTAGTAATCGAGAGTGTAGGCATGGTGTCTAGACTATAGGTTACCCGAGATTGCGCCCAATCCCACGGATAGTTGTGGTAGCCCCGCAGGTGACACCTTCAGTCGGGCCTTCGTATTCCACCACGTTCGGGTTGGTGTTTCGTAGAGCTTTCGGCAGCCTTCTCCCAACTACTCTTTACCCAGTCTTCTTCGAGAGTTGGAAAGGACCTACTGCTCCAAAGTGCTATTGTGTGATCACTATATCTAACCATTCCCCGTTATCTTAGAACCAAAGTGTTAGAGAAGTAGTTAGGAACCCCTTGATCTCTCCTGTTGTCCTCTCACTTTAACTAGCTACTCATTTATCATAGAATTCTCATGTGTGCTTTATTATTTATATACCCTTTTTATATATATCATTTACCCCCGCTTTAGTCTAGTTGGTTTACTAAGTTAGTAGATACATGATGGTGAATTATCGATTCTTTAACCCTTGCTTCCCGTGGTAAAATATAAATAACGATACCCGGTTTACTCCCGGTAAAATGCTACAATGGTAAGTTCTCAGCGCTTGCGGAATCCTTCTTATTTTATGTGCACTTAATTTATACCAACAATTTTCCACAGGGGAATGGAGGTATTTCTCTTAGCTAGTGCGTCCAAGGACAACCCAAGGGTAGAGTTGGTAGGAGGGAGAGAAGGATTATATGGCTTTTGGGTCTAAAAGTAGATAAACTACACCTACACTTGCTCACTTCGGGCACCGGATCGCACCCGGTCTCGCCAAGTGATGCCGGCTCGTAGCTCTACGCCGTAGCCGGACGTGGGGATTACACGGACGGACAGGGCCGTCACCACCACCGCCGCCTACCACCTCAACCGTGGACTACGAGGCAAACGAAGGTAGCCGCCGCCCTAGACACCACGTCTATGCTATTAGCTACTACTCTAGCGACGCGCAGGAACATCCGTCTCTATCGGGAGTCCTCTACTAGAGCAACCACCACGGGGATGGTCGACGAACCCGCAAACAAGTATAAGTGAAGAATAAATACTAAAAGACTTATTACCAAAGAAAACACGAACACTCACGTAGCGGGAAAACCCGACGAAGTGTAGCACTCGGTGTTCATTGAGGTACAAGGTTGGGGGAGAGACCGACAAGTCCGGCTCTTCCCCGCTCTTCCCTCACATCTCTCCACTACCAAGCTCTACTAGCTAGCTAGGGCCTAAGCCCATGGAGTGTGGCTCTTTATTCTCTAGGTGTAGTAGCTCTTGATCCTTGGAATGGTGTGTTGAATTAGGAGGAGGGAGCCTCCTATTATAGGTGGAGAGGAGGGGGCTCTTTGGAAAAGTGCCATCCTCACATGGTAGGTTCAAAACCGACCTCATAGGGCGGTTTCGCACCTTCCATTCACAGAAGCATCACCGCCATTCGCATTGGGCTATCGTCATGGGCCACCAGGTCAAATTTGGGCCGATCGGTGCCGCGCGCAGCGCGCGCGCCTGGGCGCACGCGCCAGGTTTGGCTCGGATGGGGCCCATCTTTTACAGGCACGTGGGCCTCGTCGTTAGCTTCGCGTGGCCGGGTGTTTTACTGAAACGGACTCCGGATGAGGGAGTTATGGCCAAAATACTCAACCCCGCTCCTGCAGCCCAAGATGGAGTTGGACCGAGTTTTGGGCTTCCACTTCTTGGGTTCATGCTGGGCATTTTAGACTATTTTTGAGACCCGAATTATCTGGTAAGTGGGCCACCTTCGCATATCATAGTTTTTCTCCAGTTCTTGGCTCATTCTAGGTGTATTTCAGTGTTGACCTGCAAAACAAGAATTCTGCGCCACACTGTGGAAATAGTTATAGTAGAGCCCTATTCTAGGTGAAATTTAGTATTGCCTAGGCTAAAGTTGGCGGGGTTAGAATCGAGTTAAGGACCGCCAACAGGGTCCTCCACCGCACGGCTGGACACCTTACCAGAGCTTCCCCACGCAGTCGTACGTCTGGGCTCCTCCACCGCCGCGGGGGTACTCGTGGCCGTAGTAGGGGCACTCCGGGCCCGCCACGTTCTCTCTCGCAGCGGGGCACTCCGGGCCTGCCGTGTTCCTCCGCAGCGCGGGGCTACCGGCACTACGGTCGAGCACCTCGAGATAGGTACTACACTTGTCGCTTTTGGACCTTGTATGGATGACTTGTATGTATGACGATCGACATTTGTTGATTGTGTATGGATGAGTTGGATATGTGGGTTACATGCTATATACGTGATGTATGGATGAAAATGGTATTTTGTAGCTATATATGTGGGTTATATGCTATATATGTGATGTATGTGTTGAGATGTCGTAGAAATGTAAGAAAAAAAAAGAAAAAAAAAGTTTCCTAGGTTTGCCGATGGCCAGCCGTCGGCAAATCTGGGATTATGTGTCAGCAAATCCCCAGGTTTGCCGACGGCAGGCAGGTCGTCGGCAAACTGACCATAACTTTGCCGACGGCCGGCCGTCGCCAAAAAAACTTTGCCGATGGCCGAGGCCGTCGGCAAAGAAAATATGAAAAAAAAAGGCTTTGCCGATGGCCGCCCCACGTCAGCCGTCGGCAAAGCCGCCGTCTGCCTGACGGCGCGTCGGCTGACGTGGCGCCTTTGCCGATGGCGGACGTGGCCATCGGCAAAGCTTTGCCGACGGCCTGGCACTTGGCCATCGGCAAAGTTGGCTTTGCCGTTAAAAGTTTTGCCAACGGCTCTTTGCCGATGGCCGCGGCACTTTACCATCGGCAAAGCCTTTGCCGATGGCAACCGTGGCTTTGCCGACGGCGGCCTACCATCAGCAAAGACGGCCGATCCGGTAGTGTTAGGAGTGATATATATGTGGACTTTTGCTACTTATTTGATGATAGATTTTTTTACTAAATTTGTTAGATTTGTATATGTTTAATTATGCTTTAGGATTTGTTCTAAAACTGTCGATTGGGTTGCATTCATAAAAAATCAACTGATAATTAACTAGATACCTCCATGCATGTTTGTTAGCTGATTTTAATCCAAAACGTGCATAAAACTAGCTCGTCCAACGGTACATAGACAGGCTCGTACATGAGTGTGGATGTGCTGAGGTGCTTTGGAGATCGAGTCGTTGGCTCGTAGCGGCAGGCAAGCAAAGGGGCTCGCTGGAGTCGGCTTTGTTGCTTTGCTCCAGTTGTCTCGCTGTCGAGTTGTGTGATGGTTGCCAGAGTGGGTGGCGGCTTTATAGGCGTGGGCAGCTAGAACTAGGGGAAGGTGGCTCACCCGCCCGTGACGACGAGGTGTGGGCGGCCGCGGCGGGAGCCACATCGGCGGGAGATTGACGGCCGTAGGTTGTGGTGATGAGGCACATGCAGGCGAGACGACGTGGAGGCAGGATCACGGCGGCATTGCCATCGACGTGGACAGTCAGGCCGCCGCGCGCGCAGCTTGGCAAGGGCGAGGCGGGGTGGCGGGCTCCCGTCACCGAAAAGTGGCAGATGATTCCAAAACATCGCAGGGAGAGCTGGAGCGTGTAGGTTACGACTTACGAGGATCAAGTGATGACATGCAGGGAAGAAACGAATAAGTGGCCAAGCAGGAGATAGTGAGATACTAGATACTTTAGATAGCGAGGAACTATTACCATGTGATATTTTAGCCGAGTAGAATTAGTGTACCCGATTAGGAGGTCGGACCTCGATCGTGCTATATCACTAGCTAAAGTTGGCGGGGTTAGAATCGAGTTAAGGACCGCCAACAGGGTCCTCCACCGCACGGCTGGACACCTTACCAGAGCTTCCCCACGCAGTCGTACGTCTGGGCTCCTCCACCGCCGCAGGGGTACTCGTGGCCGTAGTAGGGGCACTCCGGGCCTGCCACGTTCCCTCTGCAGCAGGGGCACTCCGGGCCTGCCGTGTTCCCTCCGCAGCAGCAAGGCTACTGGCACTACGGTCAGGCACCTCGAGATAGGTACTACACTTGTCGCTTTTGGACCTTGTATGGATGACTTGTATGGATGACGATCGACATTTGTTGATTGTGTATGGATGAGTTGGATATGTGGGTTACATGCTATATACGTCATGTATGGATGAAAATGGTATTTTGTAGCTATATATGTGGGTTATATGCTATATATGTGATGTATGTGTTGAGATGTCGTAGAAATGTAAGAAAACAAAAAAAAGAAAAAAAAAGTTTCCTAGGTTTGCCGATGGCCAGCCGTCGGCAAATCTGGGATTATGTGTCGCAAATCCCGTGTTTGCCGACGGCAGTGTGTCGTCGGCAACCGACCATAACTTTGCCGACGGCCGGCCGTCGCCAAAAAAACTTTGCCGATGGCCGAGGCCGTCGGCAAAGAAAATATGAAAAAAAAAGGCTTTGCCGATGGCCGCCCCACGTCAGCCGTCGGCAAAGCCGCCGTCTGCTCGACGGCGCGTCGGGCCGACGTGGCGCCTTTGCCGATGGCGGACGTGGCCATCGGCAAAGCTTTGCCGACGGCCCGGCACTTTGGCCATCGGCAAAGTTGGCTTTGCCGTTAAAAGTTTTGCCAACGGCTCTTTGCCGATGGCCGCGGCACTTTACCATCGGCAAAGCCTTTGCCGATGGCAACCGTGGCTTTGCCGACGGCGGCCTACCATCAGCAAAGACGGCCGATCCGGTAGTGTTAGGAGTGATATATATGTGGACTTTTGCTACTTATTTGATGATAGATTTTTTTTACTAAATTTGTTAGATTTGTATATGTTTAATTATGCTTTAGGATTTGTTCTAAAACTGTCGATTGGGTTGCATTCATAAAAAATCAACTGATAATTAACTAGATACCTCCATGCATGTTTGTTAGCTGATTTTAATCCAAAACGTGCATAAAACTAGCTCGTCCAACGGTACATAGACAGGCTCGTACATGAGTGTGGATGTGCTGAGGTGCTTTGGAGATCGAGTCGTTGGCTCGTAGCGGCAGGCAAGCAAAGGGGCTCGCTGGAGTCGGCTTTGTTGCTTTGCTCCAGTTGTCTCGCTGTCGAGTTGTGTGATGGTTGCCAGAGTGGGGTGGCGGCTTTATAGGCGTGGGCAGCTAGAACTAGGGGAAGGTGGCTCACCCGCCCGTGACGACGAGGTGTGGGCGGCCGCGGCGGGAGCCACATCGGCGGGAGATTGACGGCCGTAGGTTGTGGTGATGAGGCACATGCAGGCGAGACGACGTGGAGGCAGGATCACGGCGGCATTGCCATCGACGTGGACAGTCAGGCCGCCGCGCGCGCAGCTTGGCAAGGGCGAGGCGGGGTGGCGGGCTCCCGTCACCGAAAAGTGGCAGATGATTCCAAAACATCGCAGGGAGAGCTGGAGCGTGTAGGTTACGACTTACGAGGATCAAGTGATGACATGCAGGGAAGAAACGAATAAGTGGCCAAGCAGGAGATAGTGAGATACTAGATACTTTAGATAGCGAGGAACTATTACCATGTGATATTTTAGCCGAGTAGAATTAGTGTACCCGATTAGGAGGTCGGACCTCGATCGTGCTATATCACTAGCTAAGCTCGCTCCGAACGGCGGTGGATTTCTGTTTTTTCTCTCCGGCGACCTTGTTCCACAATGGACAAGAAGAGTGCTTCACTGCTACGACAAAACAAATCAGCACTTGACTTGCAGTTCGTAGCTTTAAAATCAAAGAATGATTATGAGTCTAAAAAACTGACAAACGAGATCTATATCACTACCGGTTGGTGGCTACAGTATGTTACAGTCGGTTCGTGTGGTTCTAGCTAGTAGTTATGTTCTGCTATCACTGTCATCTCGTTAGCTTGAACTGGCAGTGATATATAGCTACACTACAAAAGCCCATACCTCCTACCTCTCAGACCGTAATCCCTATTTCTGCCTCCATTACTGCAACCATTTTTTCATGAAACAATATGCTAGATGAAGGTCTTGAATTTTCAAGCATGGGGAGCGAGGGTCACATGAATTGAAGATCGCCGGTTTGAGAAGTCTAGTTGGATTTGTATTCTTCCATAGACCTCTATGTGAAAAGGACCAAAATGCCCTTACAATATATGCTAGGAACTTAATCTCCAAGAAGATGCATTTTAGTCCACCAAGTGCTATAATAAAACAGATACATTATTCCTTATTTTGCAAACACCACAATAGCAAAACCACGGTTTCACCTATACATTTGGTACCCACCGGTGGTTATTGCTCAAAGAAGAGTAAGACAACACACATGCCGAGGGATTGAAGAAAGCACAGCTCCCCCCCCCCCCCCCCCCACAAACAACATTGAGAACTTGTATAATGCAGAAATCAGCAATGAAATAGATCGAGACTCCTTCCCAAATTAAAGGCACCCTTTCAATGCCACATTCCAAGAAGAGGACGAAGACTTTGAGACTAATGGATACCAACCACTCAACGAAAACCAGCAAAAATCCAAGTGGAAGAAATATGGATCCCAACAGAGGTTTGGAGATTTTGGTGGTCGATTAACAGTATAACTATTTGGACTAACAACATTTGCTAATATAATGTACTTTGGTCGTACAAAGATGAATTTAAGCTAGGCTAAGTTAAAATAAGGTAATAAACATTCAAATGGAGCCCAAATATGATCATTAAAGAACCTAGAAGACAAACAAGAGGTAAGACCTCAAGGAAGTCAAGTCCTGACAAAAGGTCACGAAGAAACCACTCACAAGGACAATGGAAACATTAAAGCACTAGAGCTTTCTGATCAGCATCAGAGAAATTGGGTCGGCCTCAAGTCCAATGCATACTTCCAAGGTAGCTAGATTTTCTAATGTAAACACCAACATGAGACAATGTTTTTATTTGGCTCTAACTAACTGTCATTGCATAGTGTCTCTCCAGTACAAAAGGCGCGAAGAGGCACCACAACAGCGCCCAAATTGAGAAAAGTGGAGACAAAAAGAAAGAAAAATACTGAGGATGCGAGACAAAGCCTTGGAACGCTAATCCCACTTGGAGCTATACAAGTGCAGGAACAACATTATGAAAGAGTAGCATCTCACCTACAAGAACGCGCTGAACCGGAAGATTTCCGCAAAGATTTGTCGCTGA
The DNA here is from genome assembly GCA_018135685.1 of Themeda triandra. Lineage (NCBI taxonomy): Eukaryota > Viridiplantae > Streptophyta > Magnoliopsida > Poales > Poaceae > Themeda > Themeda triandra. The sequence continues at coordinate 726,771 of JAENPR010000230.1, read as the reverse complement.
TCTAGCTCCGGACCCCAGGACGACGTCCGCTGTTGCGCAAACGCAGGCTCCAGTATTCCGCACCACAAAGCCGACGACGATGGCCCCCAAATTCCCCTCCAGTACCTACAAATCAATGGACACCGGTCGACGCGGAGGGAGTAGGCATCAGTAGCGAGCACAAATGCAAAGAAATCAAGGACAGGAGACTTGGCATGGTCAACTACCTCACAGAAACGGTGAGACGGAAGGGAGGCGGAACGGAGGTGCTTGGGTCCTCACCTGGGTCAGCGTCATTGTTGTGCCGAGGGCCACCGTCGCCAGGCTGCTGCGTGGGGGGCCGGCCGCTTGAGCCATGGCCGCCACTCTCGGACGCCTGCAGGTGCGGCACAGCTCCTCCGAGGTCCTCCACAGGTCTGGTGAAGATCCACCGCAGCTCCTCCACACCACAGCCCTTGAACCCACCTCCGCACAGGCTCCTGCAGGCGGCCGCCGCCGAACCCCAGAAGGACGCCACTGGCCCGATTCTGGTGGGGGGACGAACGGATCCGGACATGGAGGTCCTGGATCCGGTCGTGAAGGCCCAGATCGACCATAGGAAAGGTGGAAAAAAGCAGATCGACGGTTCACCATCACCTGCGAGCGTACGAGAGGAGGAGCACGGGGTAGAGGCTGCCTTCGCCCGGGGCTACTCGCGTCGGAGTCCTCTCCGGCCGCGAGCCACCGCACGAGGCTTGGTCCCGATGAGACACCGGCGGCCTCCGCGCCTGTACCCGCCGAGGGGGCTGCACCAGCATCGTCACACCACCGTGCGTGGGGGTGAGGTTGCCCCGCGACGCCGCACCAGGACCGGCACGCCCGCGCCGCCGCCACGCCGCGCCGGAGCCACCCGCACTGGAGCTGGCCGCAACGCCGCGCCAGGAGTGGCCGACCCACACCGCGCCATTTTGCGCGCTCACCTCGCGCCGGGGGCCGCCATGCCGCGCCATTGCCACCTGCGACGGAGCTGCCCGCAACGCTGCGTGGAAGGCCGCGCTCGCCCCACGTCATCGCGCAGCAAAGGCGGGGTGCTCGCTTGCCAGGCCTCCGCGCTAGGCCCCACTCGCCGCCACGACCGCCCTCCCAGCCGGGGCTGGGGCCTCAACGTCGAGTTGCTCGTCTACCGGCCGCCGCACTGGACCCTCGCGCCGCCATGCCGCCACCGTCGGGCGAGAAGGAGAGAGAGCGTTGGGAAAGAGAAGGTGAGAGGGTAGAGTAGAGGTAGATATTTTTCATCGGACCAATTACAGATCGACAACAACCAAGAGACCCGTACAGGTGCTGGCAGGGGACTGGCCATCGTCCGATTTACATCTGATGCAGTAAAAAAATTTCACTAACGTGGCCACTGTGAGGCCGCAGCGGCGCCTGCTATTCTAGTCTCTTTAGATGCACGCGACGTGGAGTGAAGCTGGATCACGGGCGAACTGGGTGGCTGGCGTCGCCATCGACGTGGACGGCCAGGCCGCCGCGCAGGTTGGGCGAGGTGGCCGGCCGGCTTACCGCTCCCGTCGCCGGAAAGTGGCAGAAGATTCCAGAAAAGAGCACGAGACGTGTAGGTTACGAATTACGAGGGTCAAGTGACGACATGCTGCTGTTGGAACAAGTGGCCACAACAAGCAGGAGATACTAGAGAGAGCCAGAGAGGCACGTACTGTTATCTTGTGACATTTTAGCAGAGGTGCACGTACGACGTTCATTCATTCTGGGTTTAACGAATGAGTGAACCCGATTAGGAGTGAGATTTAAGCTTCTGGAACCTGCTGATGAGCTCCTACAGCCAGTGGATTTCTAGGTTGTTCTCTACGGCGACCTCATCACAAAATGCCAGATGTTCGAGGAGAGAGAATTTCGGAAATGTCAATGTTACCCATGCCGTTGCTTTACTTGTAGTGGGTCCTATCCTATATTTTTCGCTTTTGTTAGAGGTGGTGTTGGATTAATATACTAATAATAAGTCTAAAAGATGTATTAATATACTATATAGATCTCATAAAGCACATTATAGTGAGGGCATGACGACGACAGAAGTCATAATAAAGTCATTGGAGAGTCGTGTTTTCATCTTCATTCCCACACGTAACGAAAGGGGTTTCAAAAATTGGAGATAAATGAAGTCATAGCAGAGTCGTGTTCATCTTCATCCCCACAAGTAACAAAATGAGTTCCAAAAATTGGGAAAAAAAACGTACTTAAGAAATTGAGTCAAAATATGGCAGCACAATGCGTTGTTAATTGTTCTTCTTTGTCTCTTTGTACCACAGCCCACCTCTTATGTTTTTTTTTAATTATAAGGAGAATTATTGAACAACATTTTGAGCTACCAAAAAGGTATTACATTTTCTTTTTTTTTTGTGAACAATGTTTGATTTTTATATATTAATTAATGATTAATGAACAGTGAAAATCATATCTCCCACGCATTACATTGAGGATATTGAAGAAGACAAAGATTACAAATTCAACGATTGGACTTGGGTTGAAGAATGGCAACACACAACTGTTGCAAAATCTAGTTCATCAATGTTTTCTATCCTAAATATTATTATATTGGAGCTATTTGGGGGCAGAAATTCATCAAATGTCAATACTACCCATGCATTGCTAATACTTCTTATTACTTCCTATAATGGCTATACCTTTTTTTAACGAGAATCCTTCAACAACATTTTGAGCTACCAAAAAGTACGTTATTGTTGTAAAGTTTAATGTAAGGCCATGTTTGGATCCTTGGAATAGATTTATTGTGGTTTAGGTATATATTTGAGATAAGTTATATAATTTCTATAACTTTAATTATGTTGGAGAGTACTAACATAACATGGTGATCTATAGGATCCATTTTCCATCTCCACCCTATGATTTTGAGATGGACTTAACAATGAACTTTAAAAAGTGGTGGAATCTCAAATTTCAAGTGAATAGTCTAGTTTATTAAGTAAATTCCAATTTCTCTAAAATGAAGGGATAACGGACCCAAAGTTTTTTAATTTAATTTGAATTTTAGCCTTAATATTGACTACTCCTAGCCCATCTAAATTAAACATATCCCTAGAGAACTGAATACGAAAGCACCATGCCCTATAAGCTTGTATGTTGCGAAGAAAGTTCATCTGAAATACAAGTATAACGGGAAATTAAAATTTTGCATGCGGATTTCGTACTCAGAAAATAAGATTTTTCAAACGAGTGTTGCAATTCCGCAACTATTCCTCTTAATTTAGTTTTCGCTTTTTTAAGCAGGTGCCTGAAATCTTCATTTTGTTCAGACAACGTGGTGATCCTTAGATCTACCTTTTCGTTGTGTGAATTTAAATCTATTATGATGGTTCAGAGCCATTGCCTGAAGAGATGTTACTTTTCAGGCATCTGAAAAATAGCAAAACCTTCTTTTTCCAGAGAATCTTACAAATGCAGTAATTACCAAGCTATTGTAATTGCATACGTACATGTACTTGTACGTGTATACTAGACTAGTTCGTTTTACATGTACATACGTACTACTACTATCACTGTACGCCCGGCGTATAATTTACACGTTGACGAAGGGCGCGCCGGTAAGGTACTCGGTGACGGCGAGCGCGACGAGGCCAAGCATGGCGAAGCGTCCGTTCCAGAGCTCGGCATCGGCGGTCATGATCCCGCCGCTCCTGCTCTCGGCGCTCTCCCCCTGGAGCAGGGGCGCCAGCGACGCCGCAGAGAGGACGACGACGGTGTACGCGAACCACGCGAGCCCCGCGCCGTTCCCGGCCTGCGAGAGGAGGCCGTCGCCGCGGGTGGCCTCCACGGCGAGCGCCGACACGAAGCCCACCATGGCGAGCCGGCCGTTGATCCGCTCCGGCGCCGGGCCGCTGAACGCCAGCGCGTCCCAGATCCCCGGCGCCTTCTTCGGAGCGGCCGCGCTCTTGTTGGCAGTGTCGTCCTCGGTCTGCTGGGAGGCCCTGACGACCAGCGCGCGGCGGCGCGGCGCGAGCTGGGCGGGGAAGCGGCCGGCGCTGGCGCGTGCGCCCGGGGCGAGGAAGGCGAGGGAGCTCGCGGCGGTGGTGGCCATGGTCGCCATCGGAAGTGCACGTACGTGCGGTAAACTAGGTGGCACACGGATCAATGTAGTAGCTGCTAGCTGGGGACTGAGGTTTGCTTCTGGCTTCTGCTGCTGTTGTGTTTGTGCTGCGCTATGGCTTGGAGCCTTTATAGAGGTGGTGGAGGGCGGAGAGCGGCCCATGACGAGGTTGGCCGTCGTGGCCGCGGCGGGGGCCACGTCGACGGCCGTGAATTCATCAGCTGCTGGGGACGAGAACGCCGGAAAGGGCGGTGGGTGTGATCGCGTCGCCGTCAACGTGGACGGCCAGGGCGCCATGCATATGCATGCCGTAGCAGAGTTTTGCAGAGGAGGCCGAGAGCGTCTAGGTGGCTAGCTCCTTGTTCAAAGAAGTGGGGGAAGGTTCGAGAACCACGCAATACCACACGGCCTGGGTACACCCACACTATACAGACTACACACACGGTTAAAGTCATGTTCGTTCGTGTTATCGTGTCGTGTACAAGACGACATAGAAGGAGACGATTTGTGGCTGATAATTTGGGTTTAACTTCATCCCAGCAATTTTCGGCTTGATGATGATCGGCTAGCAATTTTCGGCTTACTGATGATGATGACGAGCTATCTTTTCTATCTAGAGACTAGAGATGACTAGTAATGCTCTCGGTGGTAGTCGTCGTGTCTTCTGTGTGGCAACATCTTTGTACACGTACTGATGAAGAGTTCCCGTTTTGTGCTTCTCACCAGAACATACCTGAGATTACGTTACTGATAAGAGCTACACAAAATCGTTGGATGATAACGCTCTTACGTGTTCCCGTACTTGGCCTCGCGTTCCATGATGATAATTAGTTGCGATTCTTTTTTTTTTAGAATTCGAGGGCATAGGTTTAAGTTTACAGCACCAGTAAATCACAAGACCATAGGTTTCTTCAGTTTCTATTCCTCAAAGCAGCCCCCCACCACCTGGTGAAGAACCTCCTAAAACAGAAAAGTAAACTCTAGCTGAAGCTATTGAGCGAAACTCTCGAAGTCCACCAGACTTTAGGCATTATTACAAAACAGATTACATCTCATTCAAGGCTGTGTTAAGGTCGTTCCACCAGAACAGCGCTGGAGTTTCCCCGGAGCCTTCAGGCGCCATCTGTAGGTCCAGTTCGAATGTCCGATGTCGCCACTTTATCAGCTTCCATTTCCTTCCCACTAGTCCATCAACCCGTGCTCTCGCACGGGTTAGAATCTTATTAAGAGATACGAACTAATAAAATTACTGATATTAAATATTTTCTCTTTACTAATATTTCTTAAATAATAGCTAACAGGTATTCTATAATCTATATCCACTTAACATAATATATCAATTATTTATTTAGATGTATTTTTTACCCATATCCATTGTTTATTACATAGTACTTTTATGTATCTCCTATATACATTTAGGTGATACTCAATAATTTGATTACACTTTCACGGCTTTAGCCGCGGACTTTATCTTATTTTGATGACGTGAACCTAAATTTTGATTCCCCTCCCCCTAAATTTTAACCTTATTCGCTCCCCCTAAATTTTAACCTTATTAATTGCTCACAGACAGCAATTACTATTTACAATTGTGATTATAGTGATTTGATGCCATATTGTTTTAGACTTTTGTAACAATTTTAGGATCTATTTTTAATCTCTAGTGGTTTTAGTAAAATTTGAAGGACATATCTTTTTTTCTAGCATTATATTTATTTTGTACAAACACAAACTTAAAGCATATAAACTCTTATTTCCTTCTTTTGTGTGATTTATCATGAAAATCTAGAATTTAACTTTCAACTTCTCATGTAGTTGTTCTAATATTTTATATGTTGTTGTAGGTTAATTTGCAATTTTAATGCTTATTGTATTGTTTATTCAAAACCTTCCTTATTCATTTTATTAGTTCTTACAATGGCATAATAGTTGTTTGGATATACACCATGGCACTCAAGATGTTGAATCTATTATATAATATTTATAATTTATTAGAAAAATCTACGTTTCAAAGAAAACTTTTAACATTTTATCAAGATAATGACTTTAAAAATTGATTATCATGAGTATTAATGTAACTTAAAGTGAATTGTAAGTTTCATTTCTTTTTCTGGTTGGCGAAGTATATTATTTCACACTTTATAAGCTTACAAAATAATTATTTATTCTAATATATACATGTTTTGTTGGCCTATGTAGTGGAAATAGGGTTGTGCACAGTTTTAACTTAATATATATAGTGGCCAAAGTGTGTATTTCCAGTTTAGCTAAAAAATATATATGTATATGTTTCTTTACATTATTTTTTTCATAATGTCATGTACGGTAAATTTGATTCAAACCCAAAATAGAATGAGTCATAATCATATAGGTGGATAATTTATTAAAAATATTATGGTATTAGTTCAGTTATCTTTTATAATTGTGGTGGTTTGATTTTTTCCATATAAGCTATTTTGATAGCTTCATGAATAATTGTCCCATAATCTTTTAGCATCATTACCATGTAAGCTCTATGTAACCCAATGACATTATTATTAAAATGAACCAAAAAATATTGGTGATGGTCAATATGGATTATATCAAGACTTTTTTGAAATAATCCAAGAATAATAGAATTATGGAAGTTATACTTAATGGTCAATAAGGATTCGTATCATGACTTATTTGATCACCACACTCAAGATTTATTCCATACTCTAGTGACTCTTGCTTTGATTTTTTACAATTCTTTTCCAAGATAAATCTCACTTGAGTTTTACTAACATGCCAAAATGTATAACCCAATGACATTTATATTAAAGCAAAACAAAATTACACAACTATCTAATGGTCAATAAGATCCTATCATAACTTATTTATTTGTTTGCCACAAACTAAAATTGCATTCCACATTCTAGTAACTCTTTCTTTGATTTTTTTCACAATTATTTTCCTTGTTTAATCTCACTTAAATTTTTACTATAAAATTAGTATGTCATATATAGCAGACAATTTAAATAATGATATGGCTTCTAGCAAGATGATCGAACATAGCACATCATATGAGAAAAACAAAATTATAATTATGGGATCTAGCAAGATGGCCATACCTTTACTCTGCAAGTGTAGTCGATGCTAGCGCTGATGTGTAGATGTTCTGGATGCTGGATGTCATGCCATCATGACACCAATGGCCTTTGTGTTCCCATGCCACTCATCTCTTTTGAGTTGCTTGCATCGTGTTGACCTGGCCTCCCCATCAAACTCTCCTCGACATGGATGGACTGCGACGGCATTGATGAACACCAACTCACTCTCATCCTTAATTTTATCCCCAATATGTTCAACGCACCCAGGTACAGGGCCAGATGTTGGTGGTCGGTTCATCTGCTTCTCCATGCATATATTCACATGCTTGATGGAAATTATCTACTTGATCATTTAGTATTTGAGAGATTTTTCTCAATACCAAGATTTTAGGGTGTTTTTGTTTATGGACATGCACTTGGGTGTGAACGGATCCTCCGTGACACCTTTCCGACTGACCCATCACTGGTTGCAAGCCATGCCTTGATGAGTAGTAGAAGCTTACTCACACTTCATCAAGGATATAAAACACCCAAGCTACTAAGCAACTAAAGTTTTTGTAACTTGGACTACAGTATAAGATTCGAGAATGAATTACCTTGATGACGGGACCATGTACACTCGTTACAAATCAAGCATTATATATCCTAGGCCCAAGCTCAAATCATCCTACTTACACCATGTTTGCATCAAATATTGCCTGAAATAGGAATAATAAGCATAAGACAGTAACTGAACATGTTATTTATAAAAGTACTATTTTACAGATAGAGGAAGGGCACATGAAGAGTAGTGATGGTTGGTCTGAATATGTTTTTTCCGTAAAACCAAGCTATCAATTTGCGCCATTACCCATTGGTGCGTCTTGCCCATCCTAGAGGTCGATATCAGGTCGCTGCAGTGCATAGCAATGCAACCTTTGGACCAAGCATCTGGATTCCGGTAGTAGCGCAATGCAACTGATGAAAATTGATTCCTCTAGGCCTTCCGTGATGCTAGTGTTGGTTGCCCCTCTGATCCTGCCTGTCTCTCAACATGTGCAAGGTAAACGCCAGCAGGAGGTCACTGATGCACACGCAAGGTTTTCATGATGCACACACCTAGCCACACATACCAACAGTCTTTTGCCTGCACCCACATCATCCATCTTGCCCGTGACCATCAGCCGAAGAATAACTTGTCTGCAAATAAACCAAGCTTCAAATACCCATGTCCGTTGGATACATTCAGACATCAAATTGTTGATATGCAGCAACCCAGACTGGTTTGGTACGTATAGACCAAATCCAAGCCACGCAACGGAAGACGGCTTCAGTACAAACTCCCGGTGTTTCTCTTCTAATTATGTACAACAATTGGATGCAGTACAATCCGAAGTACTTAAATTGGAGCAGCATGAGAAGCAATCAGATCAATCAGTATTCGCTGCATCACGTGCCATGTCTATACAGAAAGTCACCTGCTACTATGTGCGGTGCCAACGACGGCAACTCCTTCATCTTCTACCGACGGCATCGTCGACACAATTCCTCGTAAATTTTGGCCCGGTGGTGGGTGTGGGACAGTCTTGGGAGAGGTGGGATGACGACGACGCGAGCCGCGGCGAGAGGAACCGCGTGCGCCGACCAATGAAGGCGCGCCGCGGTAGCTAGCAGGGATCGGGGCTTAGGGTACAGATTAGATGGATTCTGCCTTACGACGGGAAAAATCACGTAAAATATCACGATTGAACGATTGCCAGGAAGTTTTTTTTTTTTAATTTTTTATTTATTTATTAGTATAATGGCAAAGGTGGGTAATTTTATACAAAGTTAAATAGATCCAATGGTTTATGATGGCTAAGTCTTTTGATTTGATGGCCGGATCTTTCTGATTAATGTGAGATTTTTAAGCAATTTATCTTTTTTCTATTTATCTTTTTTTCTTTGGCATATGTAGTCATTTGCCAACTCTCAAAACAAAATGCAAAGGAATAAAAGAGGACATCTCCAACCGCTTTGCAATGAGACCCAAAATAGTGGAGGGATGTGGTCTTTGGGACGTCGGAGGCAGCGGAGCCTCTCCTCCAATTAATGAAAATGCAATAAATGCATAACCATTGGAGAGGGTTTTTTAGGAGTTTTATGCAAATTAGAAATAAAGTTCAAAACGCATAACCCTCTTGCTCAGCAGTCCATTAGTTTGCGATTCTATAAACATGCATTAGATCTGAGTGGGCCATGCATGCCACGTGATCAGGTGTTTGGCCCATTAATTATCCATGGTCAGCTCTTTTCCATGATCGAGCCAAATATGGAGATCAATAAACACATGGTTCCGAGAGCTACTCCGTTTTTTTTTTTACAACTAGCTATTCCGGTTATTAAAGCCTCACACATACAAATGGTCATCTGATTTCATAACAAGAGTAGCTCAAAATAGCTTTATATGGCATGTAAAAGATGTTTTTTTTTTTACAATTACATAGACAATATAAACACTTAACATGCACACGCATCACCTAAAACACACGTACGTAAACGTACCCTACACTTAAAAAACACCTCCGAAGAATTAAGCCGGGAGATTTTGAGACATGAAAAATACAAACACATCCGTGCAAAATATATATGTCATTTAAATACCGTGTAAATTCTAACGTTTAATAGGTGGTCAACAGTTTACTTTAAACGTTTAGAAAATAAATGGATATATAAACTAAATCGTCTTTTTTTCAAGCGCAATATACCTTTTGAAATTTATTGTATTATTTATTTACTGCTAAAAATGTGGAAATTTCTTGCTTCCGAATTCATACACACATCCGTGCGAATGCATACGCCACATACACCACACACACGCCACATACGTCACACACGCACGAGGGCACACAATAGTACAATACATGGGTGCGTGTGTTTACATGAAAATTCCTTTGTGCTCCATTAGGGCATGCTCAATTTGAGAGAGATTTAACTTTTTACTATTATAACCAAAGTTTCGCTAGGCGCTAGGTGGATTCTAGCCGCTAACCCTCTAGCCTGGTGCCTAAGCGTTCCTGGGCATTTTAAGTCTATTCATATTTTTCCGTAAAAGCCTAAAAGAAAAGAAAAAACAGGACACTTGTGGGCCAAGAGGTGTATAGAAAGGCCCATAAGTATCCCAAGCCTATATCCTAACCTTATCCCCAACCCTATCCCATCATCTTTCTCGACCACACGCCATTTGCCGCCTCCATTCTCGTTCGCGCCGTTCGCCGCCCTCTTCCCCTCCTCCTCATCGTTCACCACCCACCTCCTGGCTCCTCCGCGTCGTCCTCCGCCCCGTCCCCGCCTCCTTAGCGCCTCGCATCCTCCACCGCCTCGTCCTTGCTTCTCCGCCTCCTTTGGCACAGCCGTTGCCGCGCAATCTCTCTCACACGCCCACCGCCATCTCCCTGTCTCGCCCGCCTGTCGCCGTCTATTCCTCCCTGACCGGCGACCTTAGCCCACCTAGGGTTCCGCTACCCCCATAGGCGAGGCGGGCACCCTCTGACTCACGCTTAATCGCACTTAGGCATGCCTAGGCGAGCGCTTAGTGGAAACTTGATTAACAAATGACCACTCCTATGATCTCACCTTAACAACTGCAAATACAGGTTTAGCCTCGTTGTTAGGAAAGGTGTATAGATTTAGCATTTTTGCTGGCGTGGCACACCAATGTTGTATTCCACGTAGGATCTGAGTCAGCTGCGGGGTAAATGACCACACTTACCCCTTTCCTCTTTGTGACTACGCCTATGCTATACGAGCCGCTCTTAGTCGCTCGCTCGACCCATTTCCTCTTACCTTTCCCTTCTTCTCCACACTCTCACTACAAACCTCCACCACCACATTCCCCTCTATCCCGTCCTGTCCCGCCGCCACCGCATTCCCCTCTGCACATCTCCAGCTTCCACTCCTGTCTCCATACTCTCAACAACATTTACATTTCACCTGTCTAGTTCTTTTTCCACTTCTTTCAAAAGGTAAATGCAACGAGACAGGACAGGATAGGACAGGACAGAGGGGAATGCAGTGTGGGGCGACGACGCGAGGTGCACGGGCCGTGTCGTGGGGCCACGACAGCGCATCTAGCTTGGATCGACGAGGAGGAGCATGCCGATGCCGGATCTAAAGAGAGGATGACCTCCCTGGTGGGGGGTTCCGGTGAGGAGGGCCTCCACCAGCGACGGACTCGGCGAGCTACAGTGGCGGATCAACGAGGAGGAGCCCGTTGGTGGTAGATCCAGCGAGGAGGACCTCCCTGGCAGCGAATCCGGCTTGTTGCGGTGGATCAATGAGGAGGAGCCCACCGGCAGTAGATTTGGTGAGAAGGAGCTCCCTAGCGGCATATCCGGCATGCTGCGGTAGTGGATCAACGAGGAGGAGCCCACCCGCTATGCATTCGGTGCGGACCTCACTGGTAGTGGATCGAGCAAGCGAATCAAGCTGTGGTGGCGGCTAAGGCGCAGCCCAGACCTAGACCCAAGTATGATTTGGGCAGTGGGCTTTTTTTCCTTTTTAATTTTGGAGGCGGGCAAAAAGCAACTGCCTCAATTAATTTGCATTAACCAAGGCCTTTGAATGGTGGCAGTTGAGATTGCTCGCCTCAAATAATCTAAACTACATGCATCCAATAAGATTTATGTAGTACTATGGTTCAGAGGAGCACGCTGGTGGTGTTAGGGGTGGCCAGAGTTGGAGAAGAGTATAGAAGGGAAAGAGTCACTGATTGATTCTTGTTGCCATATATGAGATGCAACTACTTTTTTGGGCGCCAGGTTTTTAGGAATGAAGAAACAGATCGGTGCTTCGCTAATGAGTCACGCGATCGCACCACAGAGTATGCACAAAACGGTGATCTCCTACTTTCTTTCTTTTTAGTTGTGGGAGAAAATGTATCAGGTATATCATCCTTTTATTTACAATAGCGCAACATACCTTTTGAAATTTACTGTATTAGTTACTGCTCGCTTCTAAACTCATATAGACATCGTGCGAACGCATACTAACATACACACACCACACACACACCACACACAACACGCCACACACACGCATACGGGCACACAATAGTACAATTGTGTGCTGGAGAGAGCATGGCATGTTAAACGACAATGCAGAGTAGGCTCAGAGCATGGCCGGCAAGGACCGGTTCCACGTGTCGTGGTGTCCGAGGAGCACGGCTGGGTGTTCGCCGGCGAAATTTACGATGGCTTCAGTAGCCTTGACGCGACTAATAACCACTTGGCGAAACTTTTGCAAACACCACAATAGCAAAACCACGGTTTCACCTATACATTTGGTACCCACTGTTGGTTATTGCTCAAACTTTCCTATGCCGCCAAAAAAGAGTAGGACAACACACACGCCAAAGGGATTGAAGAAAGCACAACTCCCCCCAAACAACATTGAGAACTTGTGTAATGCAGAAATCATCAATGAAATAGATCGAGATTCCTTCCCAAATCCAAGAAGAGGACGAAGATTTTGAGACTAAAGGACACCAACCACTCAACGAAAGCCAAATTGCAAGTGCAAGAAATATGGACCCCAACGGGGGTTTGGAGATTTTGGTGGTCGATTAACAGCATAACTATTTGGACTAACAACATTTGCTAGTATAATGTACATACAAAGATGAACTTAAGCTAGGCTAAGTTGAAATAAGGTAATAAACATTCAAATGGAGACCAAATATAAGCATTAAAGAACCTAGAAGACAAACAAGAGGTAAGACCTCAAGGAAGTCCAGTCCAGACAAAAGGACACGAAGAAACCACTCACAAGGACAATGGAAAAATTAAAGCACTAGAGCTTTCTGATCATCAGAGAAATTGGGGCTCGGCCTCAAGTCCAATGCATACTTCCAAGGTAGCTAGAGTCAGTGTAAGGGTTCATTTGGCAAAGTTGTGCTCTTTAATTCTCCGGTGAAGTGATTTTCTTTGATTGTTTAGCATAAACTCTTAACATTAGGATACAAAATCACTTTACCGAATCAGGAGAAGCTACTTTTTCAGCTCTTAGCCTCTTAACTCATTTCATAGAGAATCAGTAGAGTATCATCTCGCTGAAAAATATATGTAAAATATATGTTTGAAGAGACCACAGTGTTTTTTTCCTGAGAATTTGCTCCGCAAAGCGTTCCCAAACGGACGCTAATTTGAGAACACCATATATAGCCCATATATATTTAGACTCTTTTCATCAATCAAGAATTGCATTTCTTTCCCAATAGATTATGTTTCGTAGCTAATTTTGATCCAAAACGCACATAAAACTAGCTCGTCCAAGTGTACAAGAGTAGGCTCTCCTACATGAAAGATACCACTACTCAGAAAACACGGTTACAAAAATATTCCTACGAAGTTACTACTGCACACATGCCCTGGCTTGCATTCATCAGCCGCATGCATCTAGGCGTTGATGAACGGGGCGCCGGTGACGAACTCCGTGAAGGCGAGCGCGACGAGTCCGAGCATGGCGAACCGTCCGTTCCAGAGCTCGGCGTCGGCGCTCATGAACCCGCCGCTCCTGGCCTCGGCGCTGTCCCCCTTCAGCAGCGGCACCAGCGACGCCACGGAGAGCACGGCGGCCGTGGCCGCGAACCAGGCCAGCCCGGAGCCACTGCCGGCCTGCGACAGGAGTCCCCCGCCGCGGGACGCCTCGACGGCGAGCGCCGACACGAAGCCCACCATGGCGAGCCGGCCGTTGATGCGCTCGGGTGCCGGCCCGCTGAACGCCAACGCGTCCCACAGCCCCGGGCTCGCCGCCTTGGTCGTCGGGGTAGTGGCCGCCAGAGAAGGCGAAGGCGAGGATGAGGAGGTGGTGGTCGTCGTCGTCTCGTCCGTTGGCTTAACGTCGTCCTCGCTCTGCGCCCTCACGACCAAGGCGCGGCGGCGCGGCGCGAGCGCAGACGCTGGGAAGGCGCCGGCACGACGCGCGCCGGTGGTGGCGAAAGCGACGGAGCTCATGGAGGCCATCACCGTTGCTGCCATTGGAGTCTGTATGAGGTGCTTTGGAGATCGAGTCGTTGGCTCGTAGCGGCAGGCAAGCAAAGGGGCTCGCTGGAGTCGATGGCTTTGTTGCTTTGCTTCAGTTGTCTCGCTGTCGAGTGTTGTGTGATGGTTGCCAGAGTGGGATGGCGGCTTTATAGGCGTGGGCAGCTAGTGCTAGGGGAAGGTGGCTCACCCGGCCGCCCGTGACGACGAGGTGTGGGGGCGGCCGCGGCGGGAGCCACACGTCCGCGGGAGATTGACGGCCGTAGGTTGTGGTGATGAGGCGCGAGACGATGTGGAGGCAGGATCACGGGGGCATTGCCATCGACGTGGACAGTCAGGCCGCCGCGCGCAGCTTGGCAAGGGCGAGGCGGGGTGGCGGGCTCCCGTCACCGAAAAGTGTCAGATGATTCCAAAACATCGCAGGGAGAGCTGGAGCGTGTAGGTTACGACTTACGAGGATCAAGTGATGACATGCAGGGAAGAAACGAATAAGTGGCCAAGCAGGAGATACTAGCTAGATACTTTAGATGGCCTTTGCTACGGTACATCCAAATGACTGTGAGCCGTTCATTCGTTTAGATCCGACGGTTGCTATCATCTATTACCTCTTAAGAGGTAATATATTTATCGAATTTCTTGTTTTATAGAAAAAAGGTAAATAAGGAATGTGTGATTTGCCTTCTCGCACTGCAGGAATCCGGCTGTTCGCCGACAGCCCAGGGCTTTGCCGACAGCTAGGATCCGGGCCGTTTGGCGGGCCTATTGCTTTGCCGACAGTCAACCCGTCGCCGGCAAAGTCAACTCGCCGACACCCCATCCACGGGGCCAGTTTCGGCGAACACAGTCGTTTGGCGAAGATTCTTTTCCGACAACAGTCCGCAAAGAAACCAAGGTCAGTTTGGCCCGGCTTCGCTCGACCAAACGGCGCTGCCGTCGCTTTCTTCGCCGACAAACACCACGCTAGTTAGGGTCGTCGGAAAGTTTGCCGACAGCCTCTACAAGCCGTCGGCGAAGATCAGGTTTGCCGACACCATTGTATGCTTGTCGGCAAAGTCCAGGGTTTGCCGACACCATTGTATGTTTGTCGGCAAACTATGCTTTTGCCGACAAGAACTCTATGTCTTTGTCGGCAAACATATTTTTTTTTTCGAATTTTGACTTCAAAATTTTTTTGTTGCCTAGATACATTGTTTACAATCACATGTTTGAATTTGGGCCTTTTTTAAACATTTAGCTATATTTCGTTAATTTTTTCCTTCACTTGAATTTTCCCGCATTTTTCAAATTTGAACTGTAGGTACATGAAATGACGAAACTTTGGCCTTCGAAACATGATATTCATGGTGGAGAGTGTGTTTTAAGGCCGTGTACCAAAGCTCACCCAAAAGTTTCAAGTCCTTGTCCACGTAACACGACCCTCCAGGAGTGGTAAATGTGTTTTTTAATTATATAAAATCCAAATGAAGTTGAAAAATCATGAAACTTGACGGGGTGTCTTGTTATCGCATGTGAAGGCTATGAAAAAATTTGAAAAAGTTTGGAGCAAGTTGCGGCGTAACATGCTCAAAACCCAGACATCTCCACACATCTCACTTGTTATCACATGTGGAGTTGTGTGTCTTTTGAGCATGTGACATCGCAACTTGCTCCAAACTTTTTTAAACTTTTTTCATAGCCTCCACATGCGATAACATGACACCCCGTCAAGTTTCGTGATTTTTCAACTTCGTTTGGATTTTATATAATTAAAAAACAGTTTTACCACTCGTGGATGGTCGTGTTACGTGGACAAGGACTTGAAACTTTTGGGTGAGCTTTGGTACACGGCCTTAAAACACACTCCCCATCATGAATATCATTTTTCGAAGGCCAAAGTTTCATTATTTCATGCACTCAGCTCAAACTTGAATAATGCGGAAAAATTCAAGTGAGGAAAAAAATTAATAAAATATAGCTAAATAACTCAAAACCTCCCCAAGTTTTGAATTTGAGATTTAATTGTGGTACGAAGGACCCAGAAAAAAAAAGGCTAAAAAACAAAAAATTTAAAACTTTCTTTGCCGACCGCACTCGATGCGGTCAGCAAAGAAAGTTCGCCGACTGTTTTGCAGGACGGCTGTCGGGCGAAACAATTTTTTTTTTAAAAAAAGAAAATTGTTTGCCGACAAATCGGCTGGCCACGCCGGGCTGTCGGCAAAGCGGCCGAAAATGAAAAAAAAAAAAAAAAATTTGAAAATTGTTTGCCGACAGCCGGCAAAGCGGCCGAAAATGAAAAAAAAGGCCCGGCCCACTTAGCTAACCCTATCCCCGTCCCACTCCCACCCCCGCATCCCCGCACCCCCAGCGCCGCCGTCACAGCGCCCGCCCACTCCGCAGCCACCGCCGCGACCCGCAGCTCGCCCGCCCGACCAGTCCGCCGCCCGACCACTCCGCCCCGCGAGCCCCGCCGCCGCCGCCCCGCAGCCCTCTGCCCCGCGAGCTCGCACGCCGCCCCGCGAGCCCCGCAGCCGCGGCCCCGCAGCCCCCATCCCCATCCCCACCACTCCGCGAGCCCCCATCCCCATCCCCACCACTCCGCCGCCGCCGCCCCGCAGCCCGCCGACCCGCAGCCGTCCGCCCCGCGAGTTCCGCACTTGGGCGGCCGAGATCCGCGGCCCGCTGCTGCGGCGACGCATCTGGCTCGGCACCTTTGACACGGCCGAGGAGGCCGTCGCCGCGCGCATCCGCATCCGCGGGGGAAACAATAAGGGGTCGTCGTTCTCCGGCGACCTACTGCCTCCGCCTGGTGCTGCTCGCGGCGAGCCGCTCCCTCCGCCCGCTGCCGCTGAAGATGCTGCGCGCCGCTCGGCCCTGCCGCCTCGTCCCCCTCCACCGTGGCCTCCACCGGTGCAATCGCTACCTCAGCGGGAGAAGAAGCTGCCCCTTCGCGCTGCCGCTTGGGATGGGGTGGCGCCGGACCTCGCCGGACCAACCCTAGTGGCGTGAGGAGAAGTCCGTCTGCGGATGCGGGCGCTGCCCCAGCAGCCGCAAGCACGGTGAGCTACGCGGCCAGCCCCAGCCGGCGGCGCGATGCATTCCCTGCTCGAGATCCGGCAGCTCCCAGATCAAGCAAGGCAAGCTCCCATCCCCTTCCTCCGCTACCCTGTCTCTCATGGCATCGTCTTTTCTCTGTACAGGTCCATGGCATGGAGGCGACGAGCGAGGAACCAAATCAACGCCTTCTGTTTCTTTAATCAGGTACTGCTACTAGATCTACGTGGCCTTCCACTCCTCCCTTCTGAATTATTAGGCAATTTTGATCCTACAACTTAGCTAGGAGTTCATTTGGGGAGGTAAAATTAGTATGCTGTGCTGTGCTGTGATCTGTAGATGCTGGGCAGAGGAATTAACTCTTGGATTGTATAGCATGTATGTGAGGCCTTGAAGAATAAAGTCTAAAAAATATATTGAGAAATTATAGCTTTCAGCTTGAAATTATATAGTTTTATATGTTGAGCAAACTTTTCTGCTTGAAATATCCAATGTCAATTTTCATATTGATTTTAACCTGTGCTCTCGTGAAGGTGCAGATCAAAAGAGAAATTAAAATTCTTCAGCTCCTCACTATTTTCTTTTCCAACACTTTTTCTCTGGTCTGCATGTTTGCTGGAATGGTATTACCCACCTGGCTATTCAGTCTATTTGTTAAGATAGCCAAGGTTAATATTCAGTCTATTTGTTATTTGCAATGAACTAGTCAACTAGCTATGTTGCTTACATTGCCTGTGTCATGTAATCTAGTGCAATCTGCTTACTTTACAGTTAGCCCTTCTCAAACCAAATGTTTGTGTTAATTTCTGTGCACATAATCTGTTAATTTGTAACTTATCTTTTCTTCTAATAATTTCCTAGAAAATTCAACTCAGTAAGTTTAAAGTGGCTGCAAACCAGTGTATCTTGAATGCCATATAGGTAATGGTTGCGATCCTTGACAAACATCTATTATCAAATTGTTTGTGATAACACCCTGTAGTAAACATGTCTGCAGCTTATCTTCTTTGTAACCATGTGAAATAAGATTTTTATGTGGCTTTGAATTTCTTTTGACATCAATAGTATTTGTTCAGAATCCTTGAAAACCTTGTGGCTACCTATGTTCTTATTTTCATCACTGGACTCACTAAGAGTTGCTTCTCAGGTTGCAATGGGGTCTTTGGCGAAAGGATGTCAGATTGCAGTGGAGAAATGCCATATTGCAGGTAATCACTGAGCAGCATCTCCATAAGGATGTGGAACCTTTAGTTCCGTTGCGCTTATTGGTAACAAGAGTTCAGGCCCTGGTTATCCTAGACTGATATGACCCTTTCCGCCTCTGCCACTACTCAGTGAAAGGTCTACCAAATGTGTTGTCGCACATCTATGGCAGTAGTTTTCATATAGCCAGTGAATCCTTTGCGAGACTATGCAGGATGCTTATTTAACATTGAGTGGTGTTAATCAAAGACTTGCAGCAGTTATTTTTAGCACATTCAATCTTCAGTACATGCCATGCCTCTTAAATTACCTGTGCTGAGCAAACTCTTCATTGCATGTTTTATTTTCCACATGAAATAGTAATGGCTTGCTGTGAATAGTAATGTGCTTCCCTTCTGTTTTCAGTTTTCACCTAACTCGGTTATTCCAATGAAGCTAACAAGTTTGTTTTGCTTTTGCAGCTGTGGATTTCTTGAACCAAGTTAATCTGCTGTATGGCACACTCACAGAATTCTGCACACCTGAGAGCTGCCCGACAATGACAGCTGGCCCAAAGTAAGCCTTTACAAGTTTTCATACATTCTATTCTTCTGGATTGTCAAAATACAAAATGGTGAAAATTATCCAAAAAGTTTGTCAGTGACTAGTTTATTTGCATAATTGTAATTTTGCATATGATGAACTGTTTCACCAAGGCTGCTATTGAATGATGACTCTTAGAGTCTAAGTGTTTCCTTGCTAAGTTGCTATTTGCTATTATGTCTTAACTAGCGACTCATTTTTCTGGCTTCATAGGGACACGATATCAAGAGTCTTCGAAACCAATTAGTCTCTTTCTGTAGAAGCTAGACATAACTATCAATTGTTAGGGTGTCAAAGCTTAGAAATATGAAGATGTACTAGCTCAGAAGTTCAATATTAGTGTACCTAAAAAATGTATGCCTCATGGTTACATTTTCTTAATTGCGCTTGCATTTCTCTGCAATGCAATGCCATGCTCATTTTCACATTGTGGATTGTGGAGCTCTCCCAATTTCTTGTGAACACCTGATACCGGAGCAATTGAGCATGTTATCTGATTTAGATTTAATTTCCCTTCTGTCAAGGCACACCATTCCCTCCAAATTCAAGCGCTTGTTTCGTGTTTATGCCCACATCTACCACTCGCATTTCCAGAAGATTGTTAGCCTTAAAGAGGAGGCCCATCTCAATACCTGTTTCAAGCACTTCATTCTGTTTACAAATGTAGGTCCCATAATTCATGGCAACTACTTTTTATACGACACAATTACATATTTACATTCTCGGGCAGGAAAAAAAGGAGTGGCAGCAGTTAACTTTCTTTGTTGTTTGTGCTGCAGGAGTTTGGCCTGATTGACAAGAAGGAGCTGGCTCCACTCCAGGAGCTCATCGAATCCATCATCGTTCCTTACTGAGAATACACTGTACTGAAACATGGATACAGAGCTCTCAATGCTGATGGCTGTGAAATTTAGTATATTTTCGACAGTACTTCACTGGCTCATTGCATAGAGCTTCTTGTTCCAGTTATTAGACATAAAAGGACATATGACATTGCTAATGCTATATGTGCGTGTACCTGTGTGTTTCTTCCTGATCATGTATTGGCCATGTAAGTGTGCCTGTTATCAGCTATAGAATGGTGATGATGACAGCATTCTATGCAATGAAACAGCAAAAAAAAAAAAAAAAAAAAAAAAAAAAAAAAAAAAAAAAAAAAAAAAAAAAAAAAAAAAAAAAAAAAAAAAAAAATCCCAGCTTTGCTGACAGCATTGACCATAGAAAATCCCAGGTTTGCCGACAGCCTTGGCAGGCGGCTTTGCCGACAGCCGGCCGAAGCTGTCGGCAAACAGGCGACTTTGCCGACAGCCTTGTTGACCTGGCTGTCGGCAAACAGGCGACTTTGCCGACAGCCCTGGCTGTCGGCGAAGCGAACGGCAGACGAGTTGACGGCGCTGTTCCTTCGCCGACAGACCAGGTGGCTATCGGCGAAAGTACGCCGACTGCGCCCTAATTCCTGTCGGCAAAGTCCTGTTTGCCGACAGGAATTTTGCCGACAGCGGTTTGCTATCCTGTCGGCAAACCCTTTGCCGACTGTATACTGGTCTTTGCCGACAGCTTTAAGCTGTCGGCAAACCCGCGGATTCCTGTAGTGTCGTCATGCACAATCTTTGCATGTGTCCAATGAGGCAATGAACGGTCACGTGTTTTTGGAAAAGGGAAATGAACGTGTCAGTGTGAGTACCTGAATTACCCAACTTAATTACGTGAAATGTTCCATATGTACATAAGTGCCGAACGTACATGTCCAAAATACAAAAAAATTTCGTGCGTACGTAACGTGCTCAGAGTCTATGAGAAAGCTACTCAATTATGTAATATATAGTTTTAATGGGGTTAGTATATTTTGTAACATATTTTCTAGATCGCTAAAGTTCATGGATCAATGAATATATATGTTGGTTATTGATTTTTTTATATATGCATCTTATCTTATAACTAAATATGTAAGGCATCTTTCATGCAAAAGGGCAAAGGGAGCGATGTCCACAGAAAAGGAAGGGTGTCGGTGCTTGTCTCCCACGATAAAGTTATTTAGCAATGTTTCCTTTTTCTTTTCATAGTTTAATGAATTAATCAATTCAAAAAATTTAGAAAATCAATGGCTGGGATTTATTTGAGGTATTACCTCCTAGGAAGTAAAATGTGTACCACAGCATTGCCCACTTTAGATAGCGAGGAACTATTACGACATGTGATATTTTAGCCGAGTAGAATTCGATTAGGAGGTCGGGCCTCGATCGTGCTATATCACTAGCTAAGCTCGCTCCGAACGGCGGTGGATTTCTGTTTTTTCTCTCCGGCAACCTTGTTCCACAATGGACAAGAAGAGTGCTTCACGGCTACGACAAAACAAATCAGCACTTGACTTGCAGTTCGTAGCTTTAAAATCAAAGAATGATTATGAGTCTAAAAAACTGACAACGAGATCTATATCACTACCGGTTGGTGGCTATGTTACAGTCGGTTCGTGTGGTTCTAGCTAGTAGTTATGTTCTGCTATCACTGTCATCTATTAGCTTGAACCGGCGGTGATATATAGCTACACACTACAAAAGCCCATACCTCCTACCTCTCAGACCGTAATCCCTATTTCTGCCTCCATTACTGCAACCATTTTTTCATGAAACAATATGCTAGATGAAGGTCTTAAATTTTCAAGCACGGGGAGGGAGAGTCACATGAATTGAAGATAGCCGGTTTGAGAAGTCTAGTTGGATTTGTATTCTTCCATAGACCTCTATGTGAAAAGGACCAAAATGCCCTTACAATATATGCTAGGAACTTAATCTCCAAGAAGATGCATTTTAGTCCACCAAGTGCTATATATAATAAAACAGATACATTATTCCTTATTTTGCAAACACAACGATAGCAAAACCACGGTTTCACCTATACATTTGGTTATTGCTCACACATGCCGAGGGATTGAAGAAAGCACAGCCCACCCCACCCCCCCCCCCCCCCCCCACACACACACACACACAAACAACATTGAGAACTTGTATAATGCAGAAATCAGCAATGAAATAGATCGAGACTCCTTCCCAAATTAAAGGCACCCTTTCAATGCCACATTCCAAGAAGAGGACGAAGACTTTGAGACTAATGGATACCAACCACTCAACAAAAACCAGCGAAAATCCAAGTGCAAGAAATATGGATCCCAACAGAGGTTTGGAGATTTCGGTGGCCCATTAACAGCATAACTATTTAGACTAACAACATTTGCTAGTATAATGTACTTTGGTCATACAAAGATGAATTTAAGCTAGGCTAAGTTGAAATAAGGTAATAAACATTCAAATTGAGCCCAAATATGATCATTAAAGAACCTAGAAGACAAACAAGAGGTAAGACCTCAAGGAAGTCAAGTCCTGACAAAAGGTCACGAAGAAACCACTCACAAGGACAATGGAAACATTAAAGCACAGAGCTTTCTGATCAGCATCAGAGAAATTGGGTCGGCCTCAAGTCCAATGCATACTTCCAAGGTAGCTAGAGGGTGCACATATGAGTCAGTATAAGGGTTCGTTTGGCAAAGTTGTGCTCTTTAATTCTCTGGTGAAGCGATTTTCTTTGATTATTTAGCATAAACTCTTAAAATTAGGATACAAAATCACTTTATTGAATCAGGAGAAGCTATTAAGCTATTTTTTAGCTCTTAGCCTCTTAATTCATTTCATACAGAATCAGTATCATCTCGCTGAAAAATATATGTTTGAAGACCACAGGGTGTTTTTTTCCTGAGAATTTGCTCCGCAAAGCGTTCCCAAACGGACCTAATTTCAATCAAGAATTGCAGTTCTTTCCCAATAGATTATGTTTCGTAGCTAATTTTGATCCAAAACGTACATAAAACTAGCTCGTACATAAAACTAGCTCGTCCAAGTGTACGAGAGTAGGCTCTCCTACACGAAAGGTACCACTACTCGATGAGAAAACACGGTTACAAAACATTCCTACGAAGTTACTACTGCACACAATGCCCTGGCTTGGATTCATCAGCCGCATATGATGCATGCATCTAGGCGTTGATGAACGGGGCGCCGGTGACGAACTCCGTGAAGGCGAGTGCGACGAGTCCGAGCATGGCGAAGCGCCCGTTCCAGAGCTCGGCGTCGGAGCTCATGAACCCGCCACTCCTGGCCTCGGCGCTGTCCCCCTTCAGCAGCGGCACTAGCGACGCCACGGAGAGCACGGCGGCCGTGGCCGCGAACCAGGCCAGCCCGGAGCCGCTGCCGGCCTGGGAGAGCAGGCCCCCGCCGCGGGACGCCTCGACGGCCAGCGCCGACACGAAGCCCACCATGGCGAGCCGGCCGTTGATGCGCTCCGGTGCTGGGCCGCTGAACGCCAGCGCGTCCCATAGCCCCGGGCTCGACGCCTTCTTCGCCTTGGGCGTCGGGGTAGTGGCCGCCGGAGAAGGAGATGGTGACGATGAGGTGGTGGCCGCGGTCGTCGTGTCCTCCGTTGGCTTAACGTCGTCCTCGCTCTGCGCTCTCACGACCAAGGCGCGGCGGCGCGGCGCGAGCGCGAGCGCAGACGACGGGAGGCGTGCCGCTGGGAAGGCGCCGGCACGCGCGCCGGTGGTGGCGAAAGCGACGGAGCTCATGGAGGCCATCACCGTGGCTGCCATTGGAGTGTGAGGTGCTGTGGAGATCGATCGAGTCGTTGGCTCGTAGCGGCTGGCAAGAGGCTTGCTGTATCAGTTGTCTTGCTGTCGAGCTGTGTGATGGTTGCCAGAGAGTGGGGTGGCGGCTTAATAGGTGTGGGCAGCTAGAGCGGCTCGCCACCCGTGACGACGAGGTGGGCGGCCGCGGCGGGGGCCACGTCGGCGGGAGATTCCCGGCCGTAGGTTGTGGGTGATTGAGGCGCATGCAGCAGCAGGCGAGAGTAGATGGCTAGTACTGCTAGACGCTAGTACATGCGCGCGACGTGGAGTGAAGCAGGATCACTGGCGAACTGGGTGGCTGGCGTCGCCATCGACGTGGACGGCCAGCGAGCCGCGCAGGTTGCCATGGCGAGGTGGCCGGCCGGCTCACCGCTCCCGTCGCCGGAAAGTGGCAGAAGATTCCAGAAAAGAGCATGAGACGTGTAGGTTACGAATTACGAGGGTCAAGTGACGACATGCAGATGCATGGAACAAGTGGCCACAACAAGCAGGAGATACTAGAGAGAGCCAGAGAGGCACGTACTGTTATCTTGTGACATTTTAGCAGAGGTGCACGTACGACGTTCATTCATTCTGGTTTAACGAATGAGTGAACTCGATTAGGATTGAGATTTAAGCTTCTGGAACCAGCTGATGAGCTCCTACCGCCGGTGGATTTCTAGGTTGTTCATCTTCAGCCCCTCAAGTAACAAAAGGAGTTCCAAAAATTGGAGAAAACCGTACTCAAGAAATTGAGTCAAAATATGGCAGCACAATGCGTTGTTAATTTTTCTTCTTTATCTCTTTGTACCACAGCCCAACTCTTACGTTTTTTTAATTATAAGGAGAATTCTTGAACACCATTTTGAGCTACCAAAAAGGTATTACATTTTTATGTTTTTTGTGAACAAGGTTTGATTTTTATATGTTAACTAATGACTAATGAAAAATGGAAATCATATCTCCCACGCATTACATTGAGGATCTTGAAGAAGACAGATTACAAATTGAACGATTGGACTTGGGTTGAAGAATGGCATCACACAACTGTTGCAAAATCTAGTTCATCAATGTTTTCTATCCAAAATATCATTATATTGGAGCTATTTGGGGGCAGAGATTAACAAATGTCAATACTACTCATGCATTGCTAATTCTTCTTACTTCCTATAACGGCTATACCTTTTTTTAACGAGAATCCTTCAACAGAATTTTGTGCTACCAAAAAGTAGGTTATTGTTGTAAAGTTTAATGCAAGGCCATGTTTGGATCCTTGGAATTAGAGATTTATTGTAGTTTAGGTATATATTTGAGATAGGTTATAAAATTTTTATAACTTTAGTTATGTTGGAGAGTACAAACATAACATGATGATCTATAGAATCCATTTTTCATCTTGACCCTATAATTTTGAGATAGACTTAAGGATGAACTTTAGAAAGTGGTGGAATCTCAAATTTCAAGTGAAATAGTCTAGTTTATCAAGTAAAAATTCCAATTTCTCTAAAATGAAGTGATAACGGGCCCTAAGTTTTTAATTTAATTAATTTGAACTTTAGCCTTACTATTGACTACTCCTAGCCCCGAAAGCACCATGCCGTATAAGCTTCTATGTTGCGAAGAAAGTTCATCTGAAATAGAAGTATAACGGGAAACTGAAATTTGGCATGCGGATTTCGCACGCAGAAAATAAAAATTGTCAAACGAATGTTGCAATTCAGCAACTATTCCTCTTAATATATAGTTTTCACTTTTCCTAAAAAGCAGGTGCGTGGAATCTATCTTTTGTTCAGGCAACGTGGTGGTCCTTTGATCTACCTTTTCGTTGTGTGAATTTAAGTCTATTAGATATTTATATCTGATAGTTCAGGGCCATTGCGTGAACAGATGTTATTTTTCAGGCATCTGAAAAATACCAAAACCTTCTTTTTCCCATTGAATCTTACAAATACAGTAATTTCTAAGCTATTGTAATTGCATACATGCATACGTGTACATATGTAGGTGTATACTACACTATAGTTCGTTATACAAAACGTACTACTACTACCACTGTACGGCCGTCGTATAATTTACACGTTGACGAAGGGCGCGCCGGTGAGGTATTCGGTGACGGCGAGCGCGACGAGCCCGAGCATGGCGAGGCGTCCGTTCCAGAGCTCGGCGTCGGCCGTCATGAGCCCGCCGCTCCTGCTCTCGGCGCTCTCCCCCTGGAGCAGGGGCACCAAGGACGCGGCGGACAGGACGACGGCGGTGTACGCGAACCAGGCGAGCCCGGCGCCGTTCCCGGCCTGCGAGAGGAGGCCGTCGCCGCGGGTGGCCTCGACGGCGAGCGCCGACACGAAGCCCACCATGGCGAGCCGGCCGTTGATCCGCTCCGGCGCCGGGCCGCTGAACGCTAGCGCGTCCCAGATCCCCGGCGCCTTCTTCGGAGCAGCGTCGTCCTCGGTCTGGGAGGCCCTGACGACCAGCGCGCGGCGGCGCGGCGCGGGCTGGGCGGCGGGAACGAAGCGGCCGGCACTGGCGCGCGCGCCCGGGGCGAGGAAGGCGAGGGAGCTCGCGGCGGTGGTGGCCATGGTCGCCATTGGGAGTGCACGTACGTTCGGTGAACTAGGTGGCCGGCCGGGCGGTCGCGTTGGCAGAAGAGAACTGCTGGGCTGCTGGCTAGTAGCTGGTTGGGATTCGAAAGTAGAAGATGCATGGGGGCTTTATAGAGGTGGACAGGTGGTGGAGGGCGGATAGGTGCCCGTGACGAGGTTTGGCCGTCGTGGATGCGGCGGGGGCCACGTCGGCAGGCGATTAACAGCCGTGAACTCAGCTGCTGGGGACTGGGGACGGCAAAGCCGCTAAGGGCGTTGGGTGTGATCGCGTCGCCGTCAACGTGGACGGCCAGGGCGCCATGCATGCCGAAGCAGAGTTCTTTGCAGAGGAGGGGATAGACAGGCTAGGTGGCTCGTTCCTTCTCCAAAGATGGGGGAAAGGTTCCAGAACCAGTGTTTGCCAATATTCTCTCGTGTAGGATGGGGGAAAGGTTCCAGAACCAGTGTTTGCCAATATTCTCTCGTGTAGTCATGTTATCGTGTACAAGACGACATAGAACGCGACGATTTGTGGTTCATAATTTGGGTTTTACTACATCCTAGCAATTTTCGGCTTACTAATGATCGGCTTACCGACAATTTTCGGCTATCTTCTTTCTATGAGACTAGAGTCTAGAGATGACTACTCCGTCAATTGCGAATTCTTCTTACTTCTTTGTAGTGGCTATTAGCCTACTTTTTTTGTTAAACAAGAATCCCTCAACAACATTTGAGATACTAAAAAAAGTGGGATTTGCCATTACCTGAAAAATAACACCTATTCAGGCAACAGCTGCTAGCCATAAGATGATGTAACGATCTATATTTACACAAAGAAAACTAATATAATACACAATTCTTTCTATAGTTCGATAATTAAAAAATAATGATCAATCTAAATTGCTGCAAAGACAATCTCTACACCTAAAACACGGTAAAAGCAATCGTTCATCCGGCAAACTCACAGCCTCATCCGTAAAAGTCCCCCCCCCCCCCGGCTTTCACCACTGCCCTCATGCGACTCCTCCCCGACTCTAATTCCGAGCACTCTAATTCTTTTTAAAAAACAGCGCCCAAAAACACGGAGTGCATGCATCTCCAACATGGCAACAAGAATCAATCTCGGGCTGCCTTCAATCTACAATCACCGCGCATGCCGTGTACGGTTTCCTCCCCATAGACATGCGATTTTCGTGACCTGATTTTATATCTATTTTTCAAGGTCTCCAACTAATCATGGTGACCTAGGATCCCAAATTGCCTATGATGCCTCTTTTTGCACCATTAGTTGGGAACGTTGGGTGCCAGCCGCCATCAGCCAGACAACGAGCACAGCACAGACACCAAGACGACACAGCCCCGGACATGCTGGGCCTCTGCGCCATGGCTGCCGTGGACGCCGACCCGCACCATGATCGGCTCGTGCACCGTCGTCTCCAGGTACTTATCCATTCAGATTGTGTTCATCATCTCTTTGTGTTCTTCTGTTTTTCTCATGTCTTTCTGTTCCGCATCCAGCTCCAAGGGGAACAGAAGCTGCTCCCGCACACAGATAGTGGCTTATTTGGATTGGACACATGGGAAATAGTTTGAAGAAAAGCAATACACAAGGAATTGATTTAGGAATATCCCATTCAATGGTTGCATTGGAGATGCGGGCAATGGTCTGTACAAAGACAGAAGATGATAACCACATTAGCCTACACATCATATTCATTTATTCATTACGGCATAAGCAGAACAAACTTGTTAATACTAATTTATTCGGTGGTTATCAAAATTCAGTTAGGATATAGCTCTTCCGGGCAGTTTAGGTGTCCAAAAGCCAATAACAGATCTCAATGGATCTGAATTGTTTGGTCATTGGTCTGTCCATCTTCTGAAGCTCTCTCGACTTTGCAGTCTTTCACTTGTTCTTGATCGTTCACCTTTTAGTTTGTGTAACCATGACTTTCTTGGTAAGCAGTCTGATGCATTGTGTGGTGCTTTTGTTATTCAGTGCTTTACTTTCAGCGTACCATTATCAGCATCGGACTAATCAAGTTCTCAGTACCATTTAGCTGGTTCATGAACACTTTTGGAATCAGAAATGTCAGCAGCTTCAAAGCCCTACCATTATTAGCATCACAACGTTACATCCTCATTTGCATGTTGTTGAACGCAAGTACATCAACCAGTTCAGGGAAAGCATGCCATTGACTTCCTTCAGAACAGTTAGGACCTTTCCTACTTAATTTTTTTATATTTAAGTTCCTTTTTCCTTCCATTTTCAGTCTTAATTATAGGTTAGATGCAGACCAAATTGGTTCATTTGGGTTTCTGCTCTTTGTTTGATTATACAGTACAATTGGTAATGCTTTTTCTTAGCAAACTTTAGGTACAGTGAGGATGACATGACTGCGGATTGGTATGTAACAGTGAAGTTCCAACTCTGTTGTACAATTTTTTTTTCTTAGCAAATTTTTGGCGCAATTTTACTAATACGTTGTTTCAGTCATAAATAGTTTACTTTCCTACTACTAATTTTGATATTTCACACTCTTATTACTCTATATATTCTAAGAACAAATAATTAGGTTCCATTCATTCATGTTCTAATTGGTTTAGTTGAAAACATCTACAAACGTTTGCATGAGACAGTAAATACCTTTGTTTTGCAGTTCAGATGCTTAAATCCCTAAAGGAACTTTTTCACCATTTGAAAGCAAAACACATCCTGAATATAGGATCATCTTGGTTGTCAGTAGCAGATCGATGACCGGCGTTGTCGTAGATCGACGCAGATGTCAATTGACTACAAGGTGATCCGTTGATGTCAAATGGCCATCGGGCATCGAAGGATTGGGGTAGCAGATCGTGGCTGACGTCGTGGTGCCAGGGCAATGATACCAGAATTTGCGGCGGTGATGGCACCGGACTTTGCAGCAGCGACGGCTTGGAGGATATCATTATCAACGTCGAGTGGTCACGGCGACGATAGTTTTATCTCCATGCGTGTTGAGGTGGTAATAGCGATGAGACCAGGCGTTGATTGTTTGCTTCCTTTGTTTGCGAGACGTGTCTTGGCACGCGCGGCTGATTGCCGAGTGATTTAGGGTAGCAGGGACGTGCAGTTGCTTGCCTAGCGAGTCATGGATCGCAAACACGCGGTGAAAGTCATGGGGTGAATGAAAACCTTATCTGTTTTTTATATATTCCTGGAACGTTCTAAAGTCAAGAAATTGAACAAAATCTCAAGTGGAGAGTACAACACCCGTTGCAACGCACGGGCATTTATCTAGTCAACAATGAATAATAACTCTTTTAACATAGTTACGGACGGACGGAGCTCTGCCCGAGTGCCAACTCCAGGCTTGTTGAGTGGTGGCTGCAGTCAAGACAAGCAGTACCGGCCACGTTCACGAAAGGTTTCGACTCAGCTGTGCTGGTGGTCTCATGGGCACTTTGGAAAGAGTGTAACCGGAGGACATTCGACCGCGCCGTCAAGACAGTCGACCAGATTCTGCACGACATCGGGCGACGAAGCGGACGCCTGGATCACAGCCGGATTCAGGAGCTTGGCACCGTTGTTTGCCGCCTAAGACACCAGCTATTCTCTCCCACGTCCCAAAATAGTAGTATTTCTTAGAAAGTTACAGTCGGTTTGCTCCACCGTTAATTAGAGCCGGTGCTTTGTGTATGTGTGGCCGAGGTCCCTAGGTCATCTCACCTATAGGGTCATCGGGTTGTCAAACCTCTAGCTTCTCTTAATAAAAAACGTGACTAAGCACGGTTTCGAAAAAATATAGTAAGACAGTAACAAAATTAAGACATGAATTGACACAATGATGTACGAATCTTGAAGCAAGTTCAAAGGATCACGTCATTGAACCTAAGATAGATTTCAAGCGCATGCTTTTTAGGAAAAAAAAAAGATTGTTACAGTCTTTTGATCCACGGCGGGTGGGATTTATATTAGGAAATGGCTGCAATTACATCCCACGTTAGTGAAGAATAGAAAACTACAAAACCAATACCAGATATTGAGAAGCTCAAATCCTCTCCTCTATTGATGACGAATATGGGGAAGAATCGGCGTTGGAGTACTCGCTCGCCCTTTCTGTAGTGAGTAGTCTCCCAACACTATAGAAAGGGGAAGTATATAGTTCATCCCTCTTGCTGTAATTGCTTTTCATATAAAACAATTTAATTTATTTTAGTGGTACTGAAGCTTATTTAGAAATGATTATGTTAAAAAATATAAAACTAAAGGGTAGGTGAATCAATGTGGCACTACACCTAGCCAACTAGGTTCAAATCCCATCGAGAGTGAATTTGGGTGCCTATTTTCTAAAAGAATCAGTACCGTGGGGAACTCCCCCACAGTCTTTTCTTTCTCAAAAAAATATAAAACTAAAAGTTCTAAATTCTGATAGAAGCAATTCGCAACCTTTTTCAGAAAAATAGTGACATATTTGCACAAAGATGAAAAAAACTGAAATTTTGATCTATTTAAGTATTTAACCAATTCAATATCACATCTAAATACTCTTTGGTGCACATAGACACTTTGTAGTAGAATAATAACGACATCTGTTATCAGACACCTTCTACATATATTCCAAGGTTTTAAGTCATACCCTTAGCAAGCAAATACTTGATTATTCCATTGCAATTACTGTATAAAAGAGATATATACTCTTAATATTTATTACTCCTTTCATTCTAAAGAATATATAATTTTAAAGTGGAGGGAAGTCAAATAATTTAAAATGTGATCAAATTTATATAAAATACGCAAACATTATTATATCAAAATGTATTATTATATTTGTTATGAAATATATATTATATTTTATAATATACGTATTTTGGAGTAATATGTGGATCATTTTTTTCTATAAATTTAATAAAAACAGTTGTTTGGAATAAATCTTGTAAAGTCTAATGTAAGATTAATTTAGAGTAAAATATAAACACGGTTCTTAAACTTTTCTTGGGATGTCATCTCGGTCCATAAACTTTTAAAGTATGTAATTGACGTGTCTAAACTCTATTTGGGTCTCAAATCAAACGTTTGCGGGTCTTGCCTATTGGATATTTACAGATAACTCCTTTCTCTCATTAATTTGTTTCCGTTAGCAACGTTTTCTCATTTAGCATAGACTAATTTTTAGTCTCAACTAGTGCGTAGTGAGTAGTGAGTAGTGACTACTGACTAGTCCTTGGTCATCCAAAAAAAAGCGCCCCTAGAACCCGTCCTCCATCCGCTGCATCCGTCCAGGCTGCTGGGACCTGTGGTCCGGTCGCCGGACCTGCTGGAACCCACGCTCAAGCTGGAGGCATTGGTGTTCTTCAAGATGCTGGTGTTCTTCGAACTAGTGCTTCTCCCGTTGGTGGATGGTGGTCAGCGTCATCTCCTACTGGGTAAGTTTTCAGAGAAGTGGATCTGTTGATTATAGATGTTTTGGCTGAATTTAGTGGACAACAATTTGAGAAGTTCATTGAAACAAGCACCAAGAATAGGGAAGACACAGAGAAGATGACTGAAATTCAGCAAAGCTTGGCTGATGAGAGGCTTGAAGCAGCAAGGCTTAATCATGAAGCAGCTCATGAACAAACTAAGTGCAAAATGTTAGAAACCTACACACAGCTGCTGCTTGCGCCTAGTGATCAGCTTAGTGCAGATGCTTTGGCTGAGAGGAACTTGGCACTAGAGCTTGAGAATTTTTTATTTCTAAAGGTATGATGCAGTCAACATTGATCATCTTCTTATTTCGTTGCTTTGAAATGCTAACCTGGAGGATGCTGGAATGTTTCCTGACTTCTGGAACCACTCCTGGAGATTATCTAAATACTATTATCTAATTATTTTAATTTTGCTATCTATATTTCTGTTCGTATTGTAATGGATGTCAGTCGTATCGAGTAACTAACAACGTGGTACTCCAATGGTTGTTGCGTATCCTTAATTACTTCTGTTCTTATCTGTCACTGAGATTTTTATATGTATCGATATTGCCATATGATTCTGGTGATCGATACACTATGTGTCTTGTCATATTTCAAGTGTCGTATCATGTAACCTGGCAATATTTCAAGTGTGTATGATGCTGGAATGTTTAATCGATTGTTGCATAGTCTTTGAGGTGTAGGGAGGATCACATGGCAATATGCCACAGCTGATCAGATTTAGTTTTGTTGCATAATAAATATTTTCATCTCAAGAAACTAGTGTAACAAACTTTGCATTGGGAGGATGGTTTCTTGTCGTAGAGTCTTAAGAGCTATGGACTCTATGGGTAGAGTTTGGATTAGGACTGCCCATAGAATACGAACTACCATACTATATGCCATTTTTTATATAGTAAAGAAAGTTCATTTCTACGAGTATGACGGGAAACTTAAATTTGGCATGCGGATTTTGCACGGACACGCTACAATTTGTCAAACGAGTGTTGCAAACAAAACAACTATTCCTCTTAATATTTTTTATCAGGAAATCCTACAAAATACATGCATGCATACGTACACGTATTAGCGTATACGTACAATACTAGTTACTTTTACAAACGTCACTCCTACAACTGTACGCCCGGGTATTTACACGTGTTTTTTAGCATAAATGCCATAATATTTAGTTATTTACACGTTGACGAAGGGCGCGCCGGTGAGGTACTCGGTGACGGCGAGCGCGACGAGTCCGAGCATGGCGAAGCGTCCGTTCCAGAGCTCGGCGTCGGCGGTCATGATCCCGCCGCTCCTGCTCTCGGCGCTCTCCCCCTGAAGCAGGGGCGCCAGCGACGCCGCAGAGAGGACGACGACGGTGTACGCGAACCACGCGAACCCCGCGCCGTTCCCGGCCTGCGAGAGGAGGCCGTCGCCGCGGGTGGCCTCCACGGCGAGCGCCGACACGAAGCCCACCATGGCGAGCCGGCCGTTGATCCGCTCCGGCGCCGGGCCGCTGAACGCCAGCGCGTCCCAGATCCCCGGCGCCTTCTTCGAAGCGGCCGCGCTCGTGTTGGAAGCGTCGTCCTCGGTCTGCTGGGCGGCCCTGACGACCAGCGCGCGGCGGCGCGGTGCGAGCTGGGCGGCGGCGGGGAAGCGGCCGGCGCTGGCGCGTGCGCCCGGGGCGAGGAAGGCGAGGGAGCTCGCGGCGGTGGTGGCCATGGTCGCCATCGGAAGTGCACGTACGTGCGGTAAACTAGGTGGCGCACGGATCAATGTAGTAGCTGCTAGCTGGGGACTGAGGTTTGCTTCTGGCTTCTGCTGCTGTTGTGTTTGTGCTGCGCTATGGCTTGGAGCCTTTATAGAGGTGGTGGAGGGCGGAGGGCCCGTGACGAGGTTGGCCGTCGTGGCCGCGGCGGGGGCCACGTCGACGGCCGTGAATTCATCAGCTGCTGGGGACGGGAACGCCGGAAAGGGCGGTGGGTGTGATCGCGTCGCCGTCAACGTGGACGGCCAGGGCGCCATGCATATGCGTGCCGAAGCAGAGTTTTGTAGAGGAGGCCGGGAGCGCCTAGGTGGCTAGCTCCTTGTCCAAAGAAGTAGGGGAAGGTTCGAGAACCACGCAATACCACACGGACTGTGTACACCCACACTATATATACAGACTACACACACGGTTAAAGTCATGTTCGTTCGTGTTATCGTGTCCACTACGTGAAAAAAACACTAAGGAAATAAGCTTCCTTTCCTGTAAGGGCGGGTGATTGAGCCGCCCTTACATGGTCAGGTCACTATAAGGGCGCTCAATCACCACCCGCCTTACAGTGGTCACCAGAAGGGCGGCATGATTGAGCCGCCCTACAAGTGGTCTCAGAGGTGTATAAAGCGGGTTTAAAAAATTTCAAATTTTGTAAATGATGTCGGATGGAAAAACTTTCTATATAAAGTTTATACATCTCAAAAGTTATGAAACTTTGTAGTTGACAACTTTTTGATTTGACTTCATCTTGGCATGCGAAACATACGTTTTAGTTTTTCAAATTTAAAATTCAAATTTTATAAACGATGTCGGATGGAAAAACTTTCTACATGAAGTTTGTACATCTCAAAAAGTTATGAAACTTTGTAGTTGAAAACTTTTTATTTGACTTTATCTAGTCATGCGAAACCTACGTTTTAGTTTCTCAAATTTAAAATTCAAATTTTATAAACGATGTCGGATGGAAAAACTTTCTATATGAAGTTTGTACATCTCAAAAAGTTATGAAACTTTGTAGTTGAAAACTTTTTTATTTGACTTCATCTAGTCATGCGAAACCTACGTTTTAGTTTCTCAAATTTGAAATTCAAATTTTATAAATGACCTCGGAGGAAAAAACTTTCTAAACAGAAAGTGTAAATCTCGAAAAGATATGAAAGTTTGTAGTTGACGATTTTTTTGATTTGATATCATTTAGGGCCTTAAATAAGCAAATTACTTTCGGTTGGGTACAATATGTGGGGAACTAAAACTATATGGAGACACATGTGATGGTGTAGTGCAGTGGTAAAGGGAGGAACCGCGCGAGTGTGAGGTCGTGGGTTCGAATCCCGGGTAATGCAAAGTCTGAAAAATGCTCGAAAAAATATGGTGTGAATAGAGTAGCATGGTGGTTGACTGGTGGGGCCCTTCCTTATTTTTTTAAAAATGCACTGTAAGGGCGGTTCGTGTTGAACCTTTAAAAATGCACTGTAAGGCAGTGCGGACCACTGTGAAAGCGGTGGCACAGGGGCGGGCAGCCGCCCCTACAGTACTTGCCTCACGTAGTGGTCGTGTACAAGACGACATAGAAGGAGACGATTTGTGGCTGATAATTTGGGTTTAACTTCATCCTAGCAATTTTCGGCTTAATGATCGGCTAGCAATTTTCGGCTTACTGATAATGATGACGAGCTATCTTTTCTATCTAAGAGACTAGAGATGACTAGTAATGCTCTCGGTAGTAGTCTGTCGTGTCTTCTGTGTGGCAACATCTTTGAACACGTACACTGTGATAACCATTCGAACCGGCCAGTGCCGTGTTCGTTTTTTCCTCGGCGCTGCGGCGACTCGAGGCGATTCCCTCACGATTAGGGCTCCGTCGTCGTTCCCATCCTCTTCCTCCTATTCTTCGCCGCCGCCGTCATCACCATCGCGGCGCGTGCGTCCCCTTACTCCTCCGTAGACGTCGCCACCACCTCCAGGGCGTGAGCACCCTCCGACGGCGGCTCTCCCTTCGCGCTCACGGCGGCGAGACGCTCCGTCTCCAGCGGCGGCGCACCCCATCCCGAGCAGCGTCGGCGGCCTGCCCCTGCCCTCCCGTGGTGGCGCGGCGCGGCCCGCCCCTCCCCAATAAGCGGCGACGCGGCGCGGCCCGCCCAAGCAGAGGCTGCGCGGCCACATCCCATCCTCGAGCTGTGCGGCTACATCCCATCCGAGCAGCGACGCTACTGCGCCGGCGGCGACGCGGCGCGGCCTGCCCCTCCACCATAAGCGGCGGTGCGGCCCACCCAAGCAGAGGCTGCGCGGCCACATCCCATCCTCGAGCGCTCGAGCAGCGAGGGTACTACGTCTCCCGGAGAAGCAGCAGCGCCGGTAGCAGGGTGGCTCGGTCCAACCTGTCTTCACGGCCATCGGAGCGGAGCGTCGCCACCAACACCTGCGCGTCCGGCAACTACGGGGCAGGTAAGGACAGCGCATCCAGAGGCCTGCGGGTCGGCTCGGCGGCGCCACCTTGCTCCCCCAGACCCCACTCCCTTCGACGATCCTCTTCGGCGTCTCTTCGGCTCGGTGGCGCCACCCTGCTGGGCATAGCTGTGAACTCCTCTGGAGGGATCCAGCAACGGTGGCCGCTAGATAACAGCTTTCTTTTGGCAGTTGCAAAATTGATCTTTTCTGCTGACCTGTGTTTGACTCTGGAAGAATCCACACGCTAATCAGCTGTATCCAGGAAGGCAGTAGAAACAAAATTGGTTTTTTCCTCAAAAAAAAACCCCTCTGTTACAGTCTTACAGAGCCTGAAGAAACTTTTTTGGTGTATAAGGCTACTTGAAAGTTGAAACTAGTAGCTAGCTAAACAAGGGCAAGAGCCACACCTGTAAGGCGGTGCTGACATCCTTAAAAAAGTAAGGCGGTGAATTTTTCTGACACCAGTAGCCGTCTCTCCGTCCGGTGCCAATTCTCTTCACACCATTGAGTGGGTCTGTTCATCAAGCTCTCCATGGAGAAGATTGAGGGAGCCATGCGGAAGATGACCCTATCGGCCGCTGGATAACAGCTGTCTTTTGGCAGTTGCAAAATTGATCTTTTCTGCTGACCTGTGTTTGACTCTGGAAGAATCCACACGCTAATCAGCTGTATCCAGGAAGGCAGTAGAAACAAAATTGGTTTTTTCCTCAAAAAAAAAACCCTCTGTTACAGTCTTACAGAGCCTGAAGAAACTTTTTTGGTGTATAAGGCTACTTGAAAGTTGAAACTAGTAGCTAGCTAAACAAGGGCAAGAGCCACACCTGTAAGGCGGTGCCGACATCCTTAAAAAGTAAGGCGGTGAATTTTCGACACCAGTAGCCGTCTCTCCGTCCGGTGCCAATTCTCTTCACACCATTGAGTGGGTCTGTTCATCAAGCTCTCCATGGAGAACATTGAGGGAGCCATGCGGAAGATGACCTTGTCGGCGGCGGAGAAAAAAGGAGTGAGAGTTAAGCATGGTGGTCGTGGAAAGGAGATTTCAAACCACGCGGCACACGTGGTCCAGGCAGCGGCAAAGCTATTCTCAGAGAAGATGGCACATCCAGACTCTCTGGAACAAGCGCTAGGGAGGGTCTGGTGTCCACTGAGGGGCATCGAATGCAAGGGCCAGGGGGAAAATAAATTCTTAATCACCTTCCACCAGGCTGAAGGGAAGAAGAAGGCTTTGGAGGAAGGGCCCTGGAACCTATCCAAAGAACTTCTGATAGTGACGGATCTAGATGAGTCTAAATCTTTTGAAGAGCTAGAGTTCCATCACACTCCAATTTGGATCCAAGTATCCCTTCTACCTTTAGGGATGATGAACACAGAAACAGCTGAAGCCATTGGCAATGAGGTTGGAGAGTTCTTGGTAGCAGATACAAATGACGGGAACCTAGCAATGGGCCGATTCCTCAGGCTGAAGGTGAGGCTTGATGTGAGAAAACAATTGATGCGAGGAGTAACCATGGTGGTGGACAACAATGAGAGAGAAAAGTGGTGCCCGATAGCTTATGAGCACCTTCCTGACTTCTGCTACCTATGTGGCATTCTTGGCCATACAGATAAGTCATGTTTGCAACCGAGGGAGAACGGCGCACCAATGCCGTATGATCGTAGTCTGAGAGCCCTTCCTCCGAGCAAAAAAGGTCCTGCGGGGTCCGGGGGCAGGGGAAGCTCCAACTCGATGCTGCCTTGGCGATCCCAGTCAGGTGGAAGTGGTGGACGGGATAGTGTGAGCAACTCCTTCGGGAAGTCGCAGGATGAACGCTGAAAGTCCCTAGTTTGGTTTTGGCTAATTGATGAAACCTAGGACTAACCTTGTTTATCTAAGTGGTTGATTTAGAGAAAGGTTGTCCACATGATGAGCTTATGGCGCGCTGTGGTTTGCAGGGTAGAGATGGGTTTGGGTCCCTCTCTTCCTCCCGCCGAGCTTGTGAGGCGGGATTCGGCGCTTTCGGGAAAAATGGATGCATATTTTCTATTGCGTCGGATGCAAAATTTGGTTGAATTCATGCTATCTTTGTTGATCAAGTTGGTATACTTGTTGGATAGCATGTCTGAGAACTTGGATCGACGACACGGCGAAAGGCAGCATCTGCAGGAGGCGCCGGACGCGCCTTGGGCAGGCGCCGGACGCGTTCGGCGCATTGTGGCCTGGCATGTGCTGATGGCTGACATGGTCGGAGCGACGGACTCGCGGCGGACGCACGCGGTGGACGCGGGCTAATCACTGTGCTGAGTCCGGCGAGTGCTGAGCCTCGGCATGACGCTGGCTGGCGGGCAGAAGGCGGCGGACGCGCAGGTGTCGCATCCGGCGCGCGCCGGACGCCGAACAGAAAGTTCCAGGGCGCGGCTCTGGAACCGGACGCGAGCGCCGGACGCCGCGTCGGACGCACACGTGGCGGGACGAGATTGAACGCGGAGCCAACGGTCGACTTGGCTCGCGCGCAAGGAAGAAGCACCGGACGCGTCCGGCGGTTTGCGGCAGACGCGTCTGGCGCGTGCTGCTCGGCCTCCCGAGGGGGTAACGGTCACATTTGTTTGAGGGGTTATAAATAGAAGGTGGCCGGCCCTTGGGGAGTACTCTTGGCCATTTCTCATCCCTTGTGCATTCTTTGAGCTAAGAGACTTTCTCCCACTCTTCTCCCTTGCTTGGTTGTTCATCCTAAGAGAGATTGAGTGAATCACCAAGTGCATTGCATTGCTTGAGGGCATCTAGTGGCACTTGTGGGTGGTTTAGCCGGTGGATTTCTTGTTACTCTTGGAGAGTACCGCTCCTAGCCGGCTTGGAGATTGTTGGAGGCGTTGGCAAGAGAAGGTGATTGTTCTTGGCCACCTCCGGTTGCTTATGAGAGGTTTGAGCTCACCTCGTGGGGATCACGAAGAGCATCCTAGTGGATTGCGCGTGTCGTTGAGTACCTCGCTTGAGAGTGGGTCTTGCGGTGCCTTGCAGGGCGAGCCTTGAGGGGCTAGTGACTTGAGGGTCACACCGAAGAACCATCTAGGTGTTGGTCGACACAACCGGTGACGTAGCTTGGCGGTGCCCAAGTGAACACCGGGTGAACAAAAATAATTGTGTTCATCTTGTTCCCGGTGATTGGTCGTCATCGATTGTGTGTTGCCGATTGATTGATTGTTCATCTCTTGGTGATTGGCAACCTCGACTCTACGCGTCGGTATAACAAGCTCCTACCCTCTCTTGCATTACTTTGATTACATTCTTGCAAAGTAGAATTGCTTGTGTGGTCGGTCGGGAACCACTCCTTGTGTAGATTAAATCCCGTGGGTAGAACTCTTGATCACTAGCGGTAGCTATTGTTTGTGCTAGTGATCACCTACTAGAATTGTTTGGATAGGTGGCTTGCAACATCTAGTAGGCTAGGCAAAACTTGCTTTCCGCCGTTTGTGTAACTAACGAAGTTTGCTTAGTGAGTTTGTAGAAATTTTTATAGGCTATTCACCCCACCTCTAGCCATCTAGGACCTTACAAACGCAGGAGCAACGCCCTATTGTGGCGTAAGAACAATATTGCTAGTGAGGAAAACAAGAGAGAGGGTCTCGGGGCAGACGTGAAGAAGGAAATGACGAGCCCTCCGAAGATTCTCCCATCCGGAAACATGGAAGATAGGTTGGCGGAGAATGCCATAAAGAAAAACTTGATGCCACTGTTGTCTCCTTTGGCAGATGAACAATCTGATCGACTTGACGTGAACAGTGCCATGCACGATGATAGGTCGGTGGAGAAGCCTACACTACAACCAGAAACTGAAAAGCAAAAGTTGAGGGGGTGGAAAAGGAAGGAGAGGGAGAAGGAGAGTAGTCAGAAAGGAGTTTTGGGAGCAGGCGTAAACACCCAATGACCTAGCCAAAGTTTTGTAGAGAAGAAACGTGGTAGAGGGGAGGATTTGGTAGGTGAGGATTTGATAGCTGAAGATGGGTTGAACAAGGCAAAGATAGGGGACACAGTTATGGGTGAGGTTTCTGATGCGGAGAACTTGTTGGCGGGACCGGCGAACCGGTCCTGCGAGTCGAAATGAAGATCGCAGCTTGGAACTGCCGGGGGTTGGGAAACAACCCGGCAGTTCGGGGGCTTCTGAATTTTCAGAAGTCCGAACAAGTAGACATCCTCTTCTTGTCTGAGACAAAAAGAACTGAGAAGCGGATGGAGAGATTCAAGCATTCTTTGCAACTAGGAAACATGGTGGCGGTGGACTCGGTAGGAAAAGGGGGAGGAATTGCTGTTTTTTGGCGGAAGGGGATCGATGTGAAAATTCGAGATAAGTCAAAGTATTACATTGATATGGAAATAAAAAAAGCTGATGGAAGTGTTTGGAGATTCACAGGTGTGTATGGTGAGTCTAGAGGTGAGCTAAAACACGAGACGTGGTCTGTACTAAAACAGTTGTATGCACAACATGAGGATGAACCAATGCCATGGTTGTGCGCTGGAGATTTCAATGAGATTCTTTTCCAGCATGAAAAAGAAGGAGGACCCCCAAGAGCCCAAGCTTGTATGGACAGATTCAAGGAGGCATTAGAACACTGTGACTTACACGACTTGGGATTCTCAGGCGATGTTTTCACATGGAGGAATAAGCAGTTTAGAGGAGTTGATTATGTCCGAGAGAGACTAGACCGGGCAGTGGCTAATGGCTTGTGGAGGGGGTGCTATCCCTTGATGAACGTGAGAAATGGTGACCATTACCACTCAGATCATCGTCCGGTGATAGTTTCCCTCGAGAGCTCTCGGCCAGCACGAAATAATCAGCAGAATGGCCGAGCTTTTCATTTGAGGCGAGTTGGTTAAGGGAGGAGAAATGCGCCGAGGTGGTGGAGGAAGCATGGGTGGCTGGTGAGGCATGGGGTGGCGGTAATGTGACTAACAAGCTACGGAGTGTGGCGGCTGGTTTGCACTCTTGGAATGTGAATGTCCTTGGTGATTTAGAAAAAAGGATAAAGAATTTAAGGAAAGATTTGGAGAAATGTAGGAGGTTGCCAATTAGTGATACCACAAGACAACGGGAAGCGGTGTTGGCTTATAGGCTAGATAAATTGGAAGAACAAGTTGATATTTTCTCGAAGCGAGAGCTCACGCGGATTGGTTGGCGAAGGGAGACCGAAATACAAAGTACTTTCATAGTTGGTGTTCGGAGAGGAGAAGGAGGAATAGGATAGGAAAATTAAAAAAGGATGATGGGGGTTGGGTAGAAGATGAAGTGGAGAAGCAGGAGTTTATAACTAATCACTTTGTGCAGCTTTTCGGGCGGGGGCGAGGGCGACACTCAACAACTCCTCCAAGCAAGTGTCGCCCAAAGTCACCACGAGAGATGAACAATAATCTTATGCGTAATTTTTCACACGAGGAGATCAAGACAAAGACTTGATTCGATTGGCGATTTGAAGGCACCGGGCCCCGAGATGGGATGCCGGCCATCTTCTACAAAAGCTTCGGGACACAAGTGGGTGACCAAGTGTCCCGGAGGTGCTGTCGGTGCTGAATGGTGGGGAGATGCCATTGGAATGGAATGACACGGTTATTGCTCTCATCCCCAAGGTTGCCGATCCAGAGAAAGTAACAGATTTGAGGCCCATAAGTCTTTGCAATGTGGTGTACAAGTTAATATCCAAAGTACTCGCAAATAGACTGAAGCTCATATTGCCGGATATAATTACACCAACCCAGAGTGCGTTCGTTCCAGGACGTCTCATCTCAGATAATATCCTAATAGCGTATGAGATGACTCATTTCTTGCGAACAAGAAGAAGGGAAGTACAGCTATGCGGCTATCAAGCTAGACATGAGTAAAGCATACGACGGTCGAGTGGAACTTCCGTCTCAAATGATGCAACGGTTGGGGTTCTCAAGGGTGGATCCAGCTCATGATGAAGTGTGTAACATCGTGAAATATCGATCAAGGTTAATGGCACACTATCACAGGCGACCATTCCAAAGAGAGGGCTCCGGCAGGGCGACCCTCTGTCACCATACTTATTTCTGCCGTGTCCGAGGGTTTTTCACCTTATTGTCCAGTGGTGAAGCGAATGGTCTAATTTCGGGTGTTAAGATCTGTAGGAATACTCCCAGCATTTCTCACCCGCTTTTTGCCGATGATTCGTTGATTCTAATCCAAGCAAAAGGGGAGGATGCTACTCAACTTCGAGGTATCTTGGAGTTGTATGAAAGGTGTTCCGGTCGATGATTAATAAGTCGAAGTCGTCCATCCTCTTTAGCCCAAACACAAATGATGAAGACAGAGCGGAAGTGAAGCCGATTCTTGATATACGAAAGAAACAATGAGTGAGAAATATCTTGGTCTACCGGTCCATATTGGGAGGTCCGTAACAAAGGCTTTTTCCTATTTAAAGGATAGGGTGTGGAAGAAAATTCAAGGATGGAAAGAGAGATTCCTATCTTGGGCCGGGCAAAGAAATATTGATCAAGGCCATTGCTCAAGCAATCCCCACTTTTGCTATGGGTTGCTTTGATATCACAAAAACCTTGTGTGACCGGATAGGTGCGATGATATGTCGCTACGGTGGAATCAAGCAAGAAGGCAAGCACAAAATACACTCGGCTCGGTTGGGATAAAATGATTTTGTCCAAGAAAGAAGGAGGTTTGGGGTTTAGGGACATCCACGGCTTTAACATGGCAATGTTATGTAAACAAGCGTGGCGTCTACTGCAAAACCCTGAATCTCCGTGTGCAAGAGTTTTGCGGGCTAAATATTTTCATGGTCAATCATGCCTCAACGCCAAGTCTCAGCAAGGAATGTCGTATACATGGGGCAGCATCCTCAAAGGTTTTGATCTACTTAAACAAGGACTGATATGGCGGATCGGCAATGGTGAGGGCCTTAACATTTGGTCCGATCCATGGATACCGAGAGGCATGTCTCGCAAGCCGATCACTCCACGGGGCGCTAACCTGCTGAGTTCGGTTAATGAACTAATCGACCCATCAACAGGCATGTGGGACGCCCAGCTGGTGAAGGACACGTTTTGGGAGGAAGATGTGCAACAAATTCTAGCAATTCCAGTGCATGAAGGTATGCGGAATAGAGCAGCCTGGTATTTTGATAAGAAAGGTGTCTTCTCTGTTAAAAGCGCCTACAAAGTGTTCCGAACAAATAAGACCTTAGCAAGCCTAAGTGGGGGTGCCTCATCGTCTACTCTGGATTGTGGGCTGGAGCAAGTATGGAAACAAATATGGAATGTTCATTGTGCTAATAAGGTCAAACATTTTATGTGGCGATTCTGCCATAATAGTCACCCACTCCGCATGAATCTGAAGCGCAAAGGCATACAGTTGGATACAAGGTGTGTTGTCTGCAATAGACTGAATGAAGACGGTGCTCATCTTTTTTTCAAGTGCAAACAAGTTCGCAAAATGTGGGAATGCCTCGGTATGAGCCAGGAGAGGGCGAGTTTGGCTGAAAAACTGTCGGCTAGAGAAGTGACAAAAGCGATCATGGCGATGCGAGATGAGAAGAAGGCCATGTGTTGCATAGCACTATGGTGGTGCTGGTACGAGCGTAACAGAATCCGGGAGGGGGAGCCACGACGAGAGCCTGCTAACCTAGCTCATGCCATCGTGGCTACTGCGGCGGAATGGCGACAATCTGAATCTCACCTGGCCCAGGGAAGGCAACAAAATGAAAGTAGATGGGAGAGGCTGACAGGTGACATAGTGAAAGTAAATTGTGATGCTGCCTTTGACGCTGAAACAAGAAGTGGGGGATGGGGATGTGTTCTTCGAGACGCAGAAGGTGATGTTGTCAGTGCTCATAGAGGAAGACTTGAAGTTCGATGAGCGCCCCGCAAGGCGAAATCATTGCGTGTTTACAAGGTACACAGGGGGCTGCTCTCTCCGCAGGGGTCGGTCACGTGGTGATTGAGACGGATGCACAAGCTGTTGTTCAAGCTGTCTACTCGATGAGTATGCCCTAAGTGACGTTTTACGCTTGGTCGAAGAACTACGTAGTTTGTTAGTTTGCAATTTTATTTCTTGGCGTGTGCAACATCGTCCTCGGTCTTGTAATAAAGTAGCCCATGCGTTAGCTAGTGCAGGCGATGTATGTGATCCGGATGAGGAACCAATGTTGGCTTTCATACCGGCTTCGATTGAGTCTCGTAATTGCTGAAGATTCAGCTATGTCCGAGTAATGGAAATGCATGTTTTCAAAAAAAAAAAAAAAAAAAAAAAAAAAAAAAAAAAAAAACATCTTTGAACACGTACTGATGAAGAGTTCCCGTTTTGTGCTTCTCACCAGAATATACCAGAGATTGAGCAACTCCAACAGTTTGCTAAAACTCACTTGGTAAATCTATAGTTTTGCCAAGTCTCAAAACCAAATGCCAAGTGAAAAAAGAAGTCTTCTCCAACAGTTTGCTATTTGGGCTTGACAAAAGAACTTGGCATCCTAGCATTTTTGCCAAAATCACAAAATTAAGCCTCCAACAAGTTGGCAAAACTAGTTGGCAAATTGGATACACGTGATGCCAAGTGATGGAGCACTTGGCATATTTGACAAGTGAAGAGAGAATTTTGCCAAGCTCATAGAAATGCCAAGTAGTTTTGCCAACTTGTTGGAGACTGTTTTTTGTGGTTTTGGCAAAA
Source organism: Themeda triandra (assembly GCA_018135685.1). NCBI lineage: Eukaryota > Viridiplantae > Streptophyta > Magnoliopsida > Poales > Poaceae > Themeda > Themeda triandra. The sequence continues at coordinate 682,285 of JAENPR010000230.1, read as the reverse complement.
ATATTAGGATGCCAAGTGCTTTTAGCAAACTGTTTGAGTTGCTCTGATAAGAGCTACACAAAATCGTTGGATGATAACGCTCTTCCGTGTTCCCGTACTTGGCCTCGCGTTCCATGATGATAATTAGTTTCGATTCTTTTTTTTTTAGAATTCGAGGGCATAGGTTTAAGTTTACTATTCCTCAGTTTCTTCAGTTTCTATTCCTCAAAGCAGCCCCCCACCACCTGGTGAAGGACCTCCTAAAACAGAAAAATAAACTCTAGCTGAAGCTATTGAGCGAAACTCTCGAAGTCCACCAGACTTTAGGCATTATTACAAAACAGATTACATCTCATTCAAGGCTGTGTTAAGGTCGTTCCACCAGAACAGCGCTGGAGTTTCCCCGGAGCCTTCAGGCGCCATCTGTAGGTCCAGTTCGAATGTCCGATGTCGCCACTTATCAGCTTCCATTTCCTTCCCATGGGAGCCAGCACCATAGTTGCGATTCTATAAACATGCATTAGATCTGAGTGGGCCATGCATGCCACGTGATCAGGTGTTTGGCCCATTAATTATCCATGGTCAGCTCTTTTCCATGATCGAGCCAAATATGGAGATCAATAAACACATGGTTCCGAGAGCTACTCCGGGTTTTTTTTTTTTTTTTACAACTAGCTACTCCGGTTATTAAAGCCTCACACATACAAATGGTCATTTGATTTCATAACAAGAGTAGCTCAAAAAAGCTTTAAGCATGTAAAAGATGTTTTTTTTTACAATTACATAGACAATATAAACGCTTAACATGCACACGCATCACCTAAAACACACGTACGTAAACGTACCCTACACTTAAAAAACACCTCCGAAGAATTAAGCCGGCAGATTTTGAGACTTACGAAAAATATGAACACATCCATGCAAAATATATATGTCATTTAAATACCGTGTAAATTCTAAAGTTTAATAGGTGGTCAACTGTTTACTTTAAACGTTTAGAAAATAAATGGATATATAAACTAAATCGTCTTTTTTTCAAGCGCAATATACCTTTTGAAATTTATTGTATTAATTATTTACTGCTAAAAATGTGGAAATTTCTTGCTTCCGAATTCATACACACATCCGTGCGAATGCATACGCCACATACACCACACACACGCCACATACGTCACATACGCACGAGGGCACACAATAGTACAATACATGGGTGCGTTTGTTTACATGAAAATTTCTTTGTGCTCCGTTAGAGCGTCCTCAATTTGAGAGAGATTTAACTTTTTACTATTATAACCAAAGTTTCGCTAGGCGCTGGGCGGATTTTAGCCGCTAACCCTCTAGCCTGGTGCCTAAGCGTTCCTAGGCGATTTAAGTCTATTCATATTTTTCTCTAAAAGCCTAAAACAAAAGAAAAACAGGACACTTTGTGGGCCAAGAGGTGTATAGAAAGGCCCATAAGTATCCCAAGCCTATATCCTAACCTCATCTCCAACCCTATCCCATCATCTTCCTCGACCACACGCCGTCTGCCGCCTCCATTCTCGTTCGCGCCGTTTGCCGCCCTCTTCCCCTCCTCCTCATCGTTCACCACCCACCTCCTGGCTCCTCCGCCCCGTCCCCGCCTCCTCAGCGCCTCGCATCCTCCACCGCCCTCGTCCTTGCTTCTCCGCCTCCTTTGGCACAGCCGCCGCCGCGCGATCTCTCTCACATGCCCACCGCCATCTCCCTGTCTCGCCCGCCCGTCGCCGCCTACTCCTCCCTGACCGGCAACCTCATCCCACCTAGGGTTCCGCTACCCCCATAGGCGAGGCAGGCACCCTATGACTCGCGCTTAATCGTGCCTAGGCATGCCTAGGCGAGCGCGTAGTGGAAACATGATTAACAAATGACCACTCCTAAGATCTCACCTTAACAACTGCAAATATAGGTTTAGCCTCGTTGTTAGGAAAGGTGTATAGATTTAGCATTTTTGCTTGCGTGGCACACCAATGTTGTATTCCACGTAGGATCTGAGTCAGCTGCGGGGTAAATGACCACGCCTACCCCTTTCCTCTTTGTGACTACACCTATGTTATACAAGCCGCTCTTAGTCGCTCGCTCGACCCATTTCCTCTTACCTTTCCCTTCTTCTCCCCACTCTCACTGCAAACCTCCACCACCGCATTCCCCTCTATCCCATCCTGTCCCGCCGCCACCGCATTCCCCTCTGCACATCTCCAGCTTCCACTCCTGTCTCCATACTCTCAACAACATTTACATTTCACCTGTCTAGTTCTTTTTCCACTTCTTTCAAAAGGTAAATGCAACGGGACAGGACAGGACAGGACATGACAGGACAGAGGGGAATGCAGTGTGGGGCGACGGCGCGAGGTGCATGGGCCGTGTCGTGGGGCCACGACAGCGCATCTAGCGTGGATCGACGAGGAGGAGTGTGCCGACGCCGGATCTAAAGAGAGGATGACCTCCCTGGTGGGGGTTCCGGTGAGGAGGGCCTCCACCAGCGATGGATTCGACGAGCTACAGTGGCGGATCAATGAGGAGGAGCCCGTCGGTGGTAGATCCAGCGAGGAGGACCTCCCTGGCAGTGAATCCGGCTTGCTGCGGTGGATCGATGAGGAGGAGCCCACCGGCAGTAGATTTGGTGAGAAGGAGCTCCCTAGCGGCATATCCGGCATGCTGCGGTAGTGGATCGACGAGGAGGAGCCCACCCGCTATGCATTCAGCGCGGACCTTACTAGTAGTGGATCGAGCGAGCGAATCAAGCTGTGGTGGCGGCTGAGGCGCAGCCCAGACCTAGACCCAAGTATGATTTGGGCAGTGGGTTTTTTTCCTTTTTAATTTTGGAGGCGGGCAAAAAGCAACTGCCTCAATTAATTTGCATTAACCAAGGCCTTTGCATGGCGGCAGTTGAGATTGCTCGCCTCAAATAATCTAAACTACATGCATCCAATAAGATTTATGTAGTACTGTGGTTCAGAGGAGCACGCTAGTGGTGTTAGGGGTGGCCAGAGTTGGAGAAGAGTATAGAAGGGAAAGAGTCACTGATTGATTCTTGTTGTCGTATATGAGATGCAACTACTTTTTTGGGCGCCAGGTTTTTAGGAATGAAGAAACAGATCGGTGCTTCGCTAAGAGCATCTCCAAGGGTTTTGCATTTTTGTTTTGGTATTTGTAGTCATTTGCCAACTCATAAAACAAAATGCAAAGGAATAAAAAAGGACATCTCCAACCGTTTTGCAATTTTGACTTGGCAATTACCCAAAATAGGCAGCGTGGGTGGAGAGATGTGGTGCGAGAGTCGCGCGCGAGGACGTCGGAGGCAGCGCATGCGACAAATGCCAAGCGCGAGGGGCTTGGCATATATGCCAAGTCTCCCCCTCCAAATGCCAAGTTAATGAAAATGCAAATGCTAAATGCATAACCATTGGAGAGGGGTTTTTAGAAGTTTTATGCAAATTAGTAAATGACAAGTCCAAATGCATAACCCTTGGAGATGCTCTAATGAGTCACGCGATCGCACCACAGAGTATGCACAAAACGGTGATCTCCTACTTTCTTTCTTTTTAGTTGTGGGAGAAAATGTATGTATCAGGTAAATCATCCTTTTATTTACAATAGTGCAACATACCATTTGAAATTTACTGTATTAGTTACTGCTCGCTTCTAAACTCATGCAGACATCGTGCGAACGCATACTAACATACACACACCACACACACACCACACAACACGCCACACACACGCATACGGGCACACAATATAGTACAATTGTGTGCTAGAGAGAGCATGGCATGTTAAACGACAACGCAGAGTAGGCTCAGGGCATGGCCGGCAAGGACCGGTTCCACGTGTCACGGTGTCCGAGGAGCACGGCTGGGTGTTCACCGAAATTTACGATGGCTTCAGTAGCCTTGACGCGACTAATTACCACTTCGCCTACCTCTATGTCGCCGTGCACAGCGAGGTCAAAGGCGTGCTCTGGGATGACATCCAAGCCAACAACAGTGCGCCAGGTGTGGTCAGCAAGAAGTGGCTGCAGGCAATGCCGCCCAGGCTGACAATGACAACACCGAGGCTAAGCGCAGACGGACGGAAGTGTCATGCCCGGAGCTAGGGTTGATAAGCCCATGTGTGCTCGTCGTGGTGATAAAGGGCAAGGATGTTTATGTCATGAATGTCAGCCACGCTGTGCTGGCACAGAGGTCGGATCACCCATGATATAGATATGTTAGTTTTGTTGCTGACATATACATCTAAAAAGAACATTGCGTGTGGCCACGACGTGCTCTCATGGCGTCCACGGTAGTAAATTTTTTTTACAGCATCCGATGTGAATCCAACGGTGCCCAATCTCCTCTCGACATGTGTACGGTCACCTCCGCTGCTGTCGGATGATTGGTTGGGCAAAAAATATCTTCTTCCGCTCTGTCCTTTCTCCTCCACTCCTCTGCTCTTTGCCTCTCTCTCCCGATCCAGACGGGCGAAGCCGAGAGACCCGCCCTAACCAGGGCGGCGCAGCCGGCGAGCCGCCTCCTGGCCCCCTCCCCGGCGCGAGGCGCGGAGGCAACCGGCGCGAACAAGTGCAGCCGCATGGCCTCAGCAGCGGCGGGCCCCCACCCGGCGCAGCGCAAGCTCGAACCCGGCGGTGCGGCGGCCGTCGCAGTTGGCCGCGGTCCGCCTGTGAGAGCGCGGCGTTGCCGTTGCCGCTAGGCTCGTCCACGGGGGAGTGGCCACAGCTGCACGCCGGCCACTGCAGTCACCGACTCTGGCTACGGTGAAGGTACGGTTAGGGTGTGCTCTCTCTCTCTTGTTCCCGCTCCCCTTCGCTCGTCGCCTCCGAGGATGGTCGTTGATCTAAACTTGCCTACTCTGTTTACCTTGTTGGTGCCAGGCCCACACCGGCGGTTATGGATTCTGGCGGATTTGGTGCCTCCGTGACCGGATCCGTCCGTCCCACCATCGGATCTGTGTAGATCACCAAACGCGAAGCCACCGGAGGAGGCTCAGATGGGCGGTGCAGGGCTCTGGCGGGCATGGCGACCTCAGCGAGAGCTTGCCCCACACGGAGGCAGCGCGAGGCGGCCCGGCGTCGCGGCCACAGCAAGGCAGGCCCCAACGTGGAGGCAGCGCGGGGGATGGTGCGGTAGCGCGGGTGGGCCCTGGGGTGGCAACGCCGCGAGCTCGGACGGGTTCCCCCTCTCTTCTGCGGCATGCCTCCATAGCCAGCGTCCATCTTCCCACCGGATCTGTGCTGAGGGCTGCCCATTCACATATCGGCGGCGGCACACCGGAGGTACATGCTCCGTGGACAGCACTTCTGATTTTGGCCGTATCATGGGCCAGCTGCTCCAGCGACTTCACAGACTGTCAGACACGGTGCCTCCATAGCATGATCTGATGCCTCCATCCTGGTAAATCTCTGTCTCCTCTGTCTGCTTTCTTCTTGCCTGCCTGCTTCTATTCCTTGAAGTTCTTGTGGTAGTTTTTCTCTCAACAAGAGATTTGTCAAGTTTGATTCCAGCTGAACCTGCCTACTAATATGCATAGAATTTTTTTCCCAGCATTTCACAAGAGTTAAGGTGCCCCGGTATCATGCTCTTTAAAATAGGCGTTGTTTGCAAGTTCGTTCCTGCAAGTCAAGGAGAGCCTAGCCTAACAAATTTGTCAGTTTGTTTTTTGCTCTTTGTGGTCACTCTTTTAAGTCAATGACGATGGACATGCAATCAACTAATTTGTTTTGCTATAAATTTAACAAGCTGCATTCCTATGCGCCTCCTGTGGTATTGGATTGTGATTAGCAGATTTGTAATTAATATATTTTGATCTAAAATATGGTTTTAGGTGCCAAAGCCTTCAGGTGCGCAGACAAGTTGGCTCAAGCATCTCACCAAGCAGAGCTGAATATATTAGATCCAAATATAAAGTGTGCCTGATTGTCCTTTTTTTAATCCCATTTGCCAGATCTATTTATCCGACCTTTTGCAGGTTAGCAGCCTCCTTTTTTTCCAAACATTTTTTTTTCTCCTGTCTTATTTTCTTTCAGACAAATTTTCTCCGGGTAACCTATGCTTGCCAGGGAACTGCTGCTCTCCCTTGCATCCTTTCCCCGGGACAGTAGCACAGTTTAAGAAGCTATTTATACTTAAAATGAAATAATATAAATCTACAAGCAAATATGTTTGTTAGCTGCTGGAATTTTGAAGCTCATAGCTCAACCTAAAATGGTATGCTTACATTGCGTGACCAATACTCTGATCATTTTTTACTTGGTGTTCATAGTATATATGCGTATGAATTATATAAGTTACTGAACATTTTGTGTTTACCTGTAAATAAATTGCACATGTGCTAGGTGGTTGGAGCTTTAAAATATCAGGTTTCACTTAGGAGTTTGGGGCTGTCCATAATTTCAGTATTTTTTAAAAAACAAGATTGGACAGGTAGGAAAGCTACATATATTATATAGATTAAAAAGAAGTTCGACCCAGAATAACTTTATGGAAAAGCTGCACAATTTATATATATTGCATAATGTATTCAACAAACACCCCTTGGTTAAATTATCAGGATATAAACTTTCCATTCAATTCATTTTTTGTTCTTAGCATGGTGAGGTTTTAGCTATCCAGTGTATCTTGTGTTTGAGATGCTTGTGTATCATATGGATATGATTGAGAAATAGTGTTGGTAGGCTGCCACATCCATCTGGGCTGAATCTTTATGCAGTGCATAAAAATCATGTTTTTGGAGTGAGTAGTTCTCTGTCTGAGAGAATTTTTTATAATTGATATATTAGAGCACTCATATTAACAATCTTTGCCACATATATAGGGTGATCTCTCAAATCTTAAGCGCCAATATGATGTGATGTAATCTCGGCAGTTGCCTCGAGGAGTTCCCCCAATCTGTTCATGTATCTTCCGGTCTGCATTTGATCTGTTCAGGTAGGGCCTTTGTAATCCTGTGATTACAATGAGTCCACATGCATAATGTATTCAGCAAACACCCCTTGGTATGCTTACATTTCTTCTACCAACACTCTGGTGTCTGTTTTCTCTTGGTGTTCATCATGGGAAAACTACATATTATATTGACAAAAAGTAAGTGTTGTGCCATGTTAAAAGCTACAAAAGCTTCATATGGAAAAGTTACAAAATTTATGTATATTGCATAATGTATTCAACCACTACCACCAAATTAAAATGGATTGAACTGGAGTAACTCTGAATGTGTTGTGCCATGTTGAATTTTGTGCTCTAAGAAACATTTCTCAGAATTTTAGGATGTCAGAAATAATATCTGAAGTTTGCTTCGATCTATTCTTGTCAAGTTTGTCATCCTGGTTTATGAAGCACCAGAGGCCATGGTGCTGAGTGAAGGGCCTGTTCTTGCTTATGGCGCACGCTAGCGAGGTTTGACTGCTTTTGGATGGATTGGTTGGTTCTTTTCCTTGCTTTCTAGCCATGGTACACCGTGAAGGTCTAGCACTGGGAGCAAAAACCAACATAATTTCCACAACAGGAACACCATGGATAGATTTTCCAATCTACATGGGTCCATTGTAAAGTTTTTTGTTTGAGAGGCAGTAATATGAATAAACCGTGCGCTCTAAATTAAATGCCTTCTCTTTTATCTTGAATATTTATTTATTTTTAGTTCCTAGGGAATATGTCGGTGCTATATGAATGAAACACCAAAAAAATATAATAAACAGGGCTGGTGAGCTGGTACTATGAACAGGTTGGACATTTTAATCCATTTCCTAATTTCTGAACATCGACTTTGCCTGGATTGTCAGCACTTTGGGGATGTTCGGCAGAAGTAAGCTGCAGCAGCTGCTGCTTTTTTCTGCAGCAAACACCCCTTGGATTGTTAGCTTGGTTTCAAAACAGTATACATTATTCATGTCCTTATTTGTGTTGCTTAGTTGCTTAGTTACCATGATTTTACTCTATTATTGTAATAGATATAATGATTTATTGAGGGAGCAAAGGACCTTCCCATCTTCCCGGTTTTTTAAGCTCTCGGAGTTGCCATTGTTGTTGGACTGCAGCAGTTGAAGGGCCTACTCGGCTTAGTAATCGTACAAGTAGGAATGTTGTATCTGTTTATCAGAGCAGTTTGGGTTCCTGTTCATGAACCAATAAGCATCTTGCGCTTCTTTTCAGTGTAAACGTTATGCACAGAATCAGCCTTCAATAGAAAATTTGCAATGAGAATTATTAAAAATAGCGTACCATCGTGTATAACATGTTTTGTTGTCTTGGCTTGCCTTTTGTAAGAAGTGTTTGTTTTTTCTCAGATAGCATGTCATATTTATTCTTTGGTAACATTGTTTCAATGTCCAAATAGAGTTTTGGCCATGACTCGCGCGCATGGACGCGCGCAAATCACTAGTATCTATAGACAAGCACATGCATACACACCACTCAGCACATGCATACACACCACTCATGCGGGCACACACACTCTACACACACACATGCACGTGCGCGCGCATACAACTACAAGAAGTGGTTCATTTCCTAAGGATTCTCTTTGGTCACATGACATTTCATCGTAAATTGTTTTTTTATTGTCAGGTTAATGAAAATAGGATGCTTATGTCCAGAAATGGGTATTGGGCTACCGCCTCGCTTGTTGGTGGGGAAGGCGACTACGACATCCTTATTAGAGGCAGTAGCGCACCCAATAACTCATCAACGCAAGGTAAGATAGAGGTTTGTGCCGATTAGATTTTAGTCCCTCCGATTAGAACCAGACATCCTTGATTGAGATTTGATTTCTATATAAGAAACCCTACCCTAGAGCCATTTCCCTCATTCCCACCTACCGCCGCAAGAACTCAAGATTTTACCCAACATTACGTAGTGCCTTGCTGTGAGACAGCCCTGTCGACGCTATTGACTCCACCGATGCAGACTTGCCTCCCTCGTTTGACGCTCCTCTAATCTGGTATAACAACTGCACTCCTTCGTCCTTATATGTGTCGATAGATCGACTACTCCATGGTCGTCTATGCAGCCAATTTCCACGTTACAGCTAGGTGCATCTAAACTTCACTACTTCATTATTATCCAAACAAACTAGTTGTCACATGTAGAAACTAATGCGTTTGACCAACAAACCTATTTAGGTTTTCAGTCCGCTCTGGAACTCTTTAGCAATATGCGGTCATGTTTGGTTGACATTTAAACTTATGCAAGATTTTTTAGCATCATATGTCATAGAGTGAAAAATATGGCAATATTATCTTAGGCATGACGAAGTGTGGCTCAACCACACTTAAGGTTAGACAAGTTTGAGAAAAATATTAACTTTTTGGTTTGTGATAAACTTAGGCAAAATTAGCAAGTTTGACCAAATTAGCAAGTTCAAGGCTATCAATTGGATTCCCCTATCCAGTAGAAGACAATCCAAAGGTATCGTTACTACAAAGAAAAAAGAAAGAAGGGTAGAAAAGTTATTAGATACCGGAGCCAAGTCTGCATTTGTTAAAAAAAAAAAAAAGATGGTTGCTAGAGATTTTTTGTGGGCCAAGGACATCTTAATGCTATTACAGTGAAAAACAAGCACCCTCTTCCACTAGCAACTGATTGATGGGCTACATGGTGCTAAATGGTTCTCCTAATTGTAAAACAATCCCTCGATTTTCACGATATATATAGACATATGGCTTCTTTCTAGTAAGCAATTCAATAATAAGAACACCAAAACAGGAACACACCACTATCACCATTTCAACCGACATGTGTTGTAGTACATTGGATATTAAAATGTTGGCTAGCACATGGCAACCAATCTATTCTACCTAGGATTATTTCCTCAAATCACAGACACCAAAGAGCTGCATCAAAAAAATCAAATCACGGACGTAAAAAAGTAGGGACATGAGGAGGCCAAGGCAGCAGAGCGGTGGGAAGGCACTGGCCAGGGAAGTGGCACAATGTCTCTAGCGCGGGGAGGCACAGAGCTTAGGGACGTGGTGGTCAACCCAGCCTAGGAGGGACCACTCGATGCAAGATGGCACCACAGGAGGTGCCGGAGAAGGGGGCGATTGAGGTGGTGAGTCCAAGCGGGTGTGACACAGGGACGTTAACGCTCAAAATTAGCCGTTACGGCCATATATGTAGCCAATTTCCACGATACAAAACAAAGACAAAACACACTTAGGTGTATTTAAACTTTACTACTTTATTATTTTCCAAGCATAAACTAGTTGTCGCATACAGAAATTGATGTGTTGATCAACAAAACCCGCTTATGTTTTGGTCCAACTGGGAGCTTGTTTAGCTGTACGTAGTTGTCTTTCCAACTTGTAGTTTGGTCCGCCTTTGCAAACCTCTATGTCACTGTGCACAACGAGCTCTAAGGTGTGCTCTAAGACAACCTAAGCCAACAACGGTGCTAGGTGTAGTCAACAAGAAGTGACTACATGCAATGCCCAAGTCGACAGCATATCACGGAGGGTAAACATAGATGGACGGAAGCACCCATGTTCAAAGCTGGGGCTAATGAGATCTTGTGTGCTCATCATGGTGATGAAGTGAAATGACGTTTACGTCATGAACGTCGGGGACAGCCGCACGTGCACATACACCACACATGGGCACGCACGCGCACGTGCACACACACCACACATGGGCACGCACGCACTCACACACCACACATTGATGTGCAGTGTACACAGCACACATCCACGTGCATGCCACACACCACGCACGCGCATGCGTACACACTACAAATGGGCGTGCATGCACCCACCTGCAGTTTATGACGATTGCATCTTTATCGTCGTCCCGCTGCTGATGGTGAGGATGTTGGGGTCGTTCCCATATCATGGCCCGCCGGGCTGGCGCCTGTGCTACATAGCCATCGGATCGTGGCGCATGCACAACAATTTGTCCAAGACATGATCATGGCCATGCTGGCCTATGCTGGCCATGTATGCTACCCCAGATTATCCACCCATGGAGCCCTAGCGGCAAGACATTGGCGAAGGCGGAGCATCAAATAAGGCAACAATGGCGTTGGCATCGATATACATGGAAAACTTCATTAGCTATGACATTGTTGGATCACTCATCGTGCCTCGTGATATAAGGTACTCGGCATGGACTCGAATGTGAATGAGCCGACAACAATGCTGGGAGGCAAGGGAAGGGGCGAGCGAGATGGTAATTAAGCACAAGCAGGTGGGATGCGGGGCTGTTAGAGCTCAAAACTAGGCTTTATGGTCGTCTATATATGTAGCTAATTTCCATGATACGAAACAAAGCCATAACATTCTTAGGTGCATCTAAACTTCACCACTTCATTATTTTTCAAACAAACTACTTGTCACAAGTAGAAATTGTTGCGCTGACTAACAAAAGCCGCTTAGGTTTTCAGTCTACCTGGAACTTCTTTAGCTGTATGCAGACGCCTTTGGTGGGCATTTAAACTTATGTAAGGGTTTTTAGCTTCTTATGTCATATATTGAAAAAATTTGCAATATTATCTTAGACATGACAAAATGTGGCTCAGCCACACTAAAGCTTAGATAAGTTTGACCAAATTACCTAGTTTTTGGTAGCCAATAAACTTAGGCCAAATTAGCAAGACCAAATTAGCAATTTTGAGGTTGCTAATTGGATACCCCCATCCTATTGAGGACAATCAAAAGTATCTATTGATTCATAGAAAAAGGAAAGAAGGGTAGAAAAAAATTATTAGATAGGAAGGCCAAGTCTATTTGGATAAGAAAAAAGATGGTAGCTGAATGTTATTATAGTGAAAAACAAGCACCCTCTTCCAGTAGTTGATGAGTTGATTCCTGCGATCCATGGTGCCAAATGGTTCTCCAAACTAGAAAACAAGCCCTCCATTGTTGCCATATCAAAAGACATATAGCCTCTTTCTAGTAAGAAACTCAACAAGAACGCCAAAACTAAAGACATCACCCTTATCAGTAAGCTGACCTACTATGCTATATTACACATTGGATAAAAAAAACATTGACTAGCACATGGCAAGCAATCTCGCCGTGCACAACGAGCTCAAAGGCGTGCTCTGGGAGTAGATTCGGTAGAATAAAGTTGCTAACTTTCATCTATGAAATTTAATAATATGCCTAGATCTCTAGAAGTACATTAGCCATAAGAGATAGAGAAAGGGATGTTTGGAATCATCATGCTCATTCACCCTTTCACCCTTTCTGTGAACGACGATGTTCTCTCTAGCCCATAAATACAGCCATCCCTCTTCTCATCAGTCATCACTCATCAATCAAATAACTGAGTTGTCTCAAATGGATCTAGATTGTGTGACATGTTCCCAAAAGAAATTCGAACGTTAGATGTTGACAATGACAACAAGTTCCTCAACTTTGAAGGTACATGCATTCTGGCAATATTAAATTGCATATACATGTGCACAAGTTTGTAGATGTCAACTTTGTAGAGTGAGCACAAGTTCCTCAACTTTGAAGGTACCCATGATACATATATGTTAGTTCTGTTGTTGACATATACATGTATAGACACCCACCCACGCACGTTCATGTCGAGAAATGGGTTTTGGGCAACCGCTTTGCTTGTTGGCAGGGAAAGTGGGGCATGATGAGTGACTAGGAGATGGGTGATTTCTTCATGGACAGCACTAGGTATTTCATATTGTGACACCTGCACTACATGGACAATAGCCTCGAGTAGTTCTTGGAGTGTGTGAGGTCATCAACGCAAGGTAAGCTAGAGGTTTGCACCAATTAGATTTTAGTTCTTTTAGTCGTCCCTCCAATTAGAATTGGGCATCATAGATTAAGATTTGATTTCTATATAAGAAACCCTACCCTAGAGCCCTCTCCCTCGTTCCCACCTACCGCTGTAAGAGCTCAAGCTTTTATCCAACGATACGCAGTGTTGTTGTTGTGCCTAGCAATGAGACACCTCATCGTCGCTCTTGACTCCTCTACCGACGCAGGCCTACTTTCCCCGTTGGATGCTTTTCTAATCCGGTAAGACAACTGCACTGTCAGGAACTATGGCCTGAACCTGACATCGGTGATCAAGGGGAATGACGGTGGCGCGAAGGGCCGTGGCGTTCGAGTTGGTGGCTGATGGGCCGACGTCGTGGGCCGCCATCCGGAGAAGACCGTCATCGTTTAGGCGTCGTTTGTTTGGGCCCAAGGCCATGTAACGCGCGGCTATATAGGCTGGCGCTTTTACTTTTCAATTATCGAAGAACTGAAACCCAAACTTGTTCCCCAAACTTCCTCTGAAAGCTTGAACCCGAACTCTGTTCCTGCTGTTCTTCCCCAAATTCCCTGCTCCTTCCCCAAATTCTAGTCCAATTTATCTCTAATTGCTAGTGATTCATCTTGAATCCCGACAATTGGTATCTAGCTCCTGCGATTCCCCGGCCAAATTTTTGTTTCCACCTCGAATTGCTTCGTCCTGGCGCCGGCGCGCAATCCGACCAAGTTCCAGGCAGCAATGGCGGTGTCGCTGGAAGAGCTCACCGCCAAGTTCGAGGAGATGAAGACCACGCTCGAGAGCTTCACGCAGGTGACGAGGGAGTTCACCGGGCTCAACGAGATGGTGAAGAAGACGTTCGACTCCGTCCACGACATGCAGTCGAAGCAGACGGAGTCGGATCTCATCATCGCCAAGATGGTGACCAAGGCGGACGACTTCACCAAGCTGTTGGGCGACACTGCGTCGCGAGTCGAGGGCCTGTACCGCCGCGTCGACTTCATTGATCCTGAGGGCGCGGGACCTGCTCCTGGCCCGGGCGTGCTCGGCGGATTGCCTCACCCGGGTGGCGGGGAGCAGCAACTGCTCCTCTGCGGTGGCGCGCCGCCCGTCGCATTATCGCGGTCGAACGGCGTCCACATCGGGCGCTCGACCTCAACACTGTTCCTGCGTCCTCGTCTCCATCACCGACGAGGGACGCGGAGCAGTCCAACGGGAGTGGCGAGCACGGCGGTGGGTTTACCCGGCCGCCGAACTTCGACAGGGGTACGTTTCATGAACATTTCTCAGATCCCAATCACCGCCCACCACCGTTTCCTAAGTTGGAGTTTCCTAAATTCGATGGTGCTAATGCTCGGCTCTGGCGTGATGACTGTCTTGTCTATTTTGACATCTACTCAGTGCATCCATCGCTCAAGACGCGCTTCGCCGCGCTGAACTTCGTGGGATCGGCGAGGACATGGTTGCATACGGTGGAACGCAGAGGGCGTATTGAGGATTGGGATGAGCTGTGCAGGCAAGTGATGTCCAGGTTTGACAAGGATCAATACCCCATCATTTTGCAGCAGTTTGAATCATTTGTGCAGTCATCATCAGTTGATGCTTATGTGCTCGAGTTTGAGAAGGCTGCGCATAATTTGCTGTTGTATAATGCGAGCTATGATGAGACTTACTTTGTCAGAAGATTTATGGGGGGGTTGAAGGAGGAAATCAGACAGGCTATTGTGCTGCATCAGCCAAAACATGTTGATACTGCTAGTGCACTGGCTCTGATTCAGGAAGCTGAGTTGGCTAAACACAAAGGCAAGCAGGCTTAGAAGGAGAACAACAGATTTTCTAACAAGCATTCAGTGGAGAAGGGTAAAGGAGGTGAAGCTGAGTCATCCAGGAATTCATCTCAGCAGACTGACAGTGATGCATTGGCTACCTTGAAAACATTTAGGAGGAAAAATAATCTCTGTTTCAAGTGTGGAAATAAATGGAGTAGAGATCACAAGTGTCCAGATGTGGTCCCTTTGCATGTGGTGGAAGAACTGTTAGATGCCCTGGAGATTCAGAGTTTGGCTTATGATGCAGATGATGATGCAGAGATTCAGACAGATACAGTGATGGTTGTGTCAGCAGTGGCAACACCTGATAAAGCTAAGAGACAGACCATGAGGTTGTGTGGGACTATTGGAAAAATTCCTGTGTTAATCTTGGTGGATTCTGGCAGTGTGGCTACTTTCGTAAGCACAAAGATAGCCAGTCAGCTTTCTGCTGAGTTAACTGAGTGTCCAGCTACTCAGTTTGTGACTGCCAATGGGAATCCAATGGTTTGCAGCAAGGAGATAGCTCAGTTGAGATGGAGTTGCCAGGGGCATACCTTTCAGTCCAGAGCAGGTGTCTTACCTCTAGCACATTTTGACATGATCTTGGGCCAGGACTGGTTGGAGGCAGTCAGTCCTATGTATGTGCATTGGGCTAGCAAGTGGATGAAATTCACTCATCAAGGGCACAGGATTACCTTAAAAGGCATATCCAGGCAGAATGATGTTTGTGTTCATACCCCAGCAAAAAAGATGAAAGGGCTGTTGAACAGATAGGCAGTGACACAGTGCATTCAACTTCAAGCTTTGTCTGAACCAAGTGATGCAGTTTGCTCTGTTCAGTCTGTGGAAGCACTAATGGAAGTGCAGCAGCTGTTGAAGCAATATGAGGATTTATTTGACACACCAAATGCCTTACCACCACCTAGGCCATTTGATCACCATATTGATTTGCTTCCAGGCTCTGTACCTGTGAATGTTAGACCATATAGGTACTCTCCTCAGCAGAAGAATGAAATTGAGAAGCAGATTCAAGAGATGCTATCATCTGGAATCATTAAGCATAGCTCCAGCCCTTATGCCTCTCCTGTTTTGTTGGTGAAAAAGAAAGATTCAACTTGGAGATTTTGTGTTGACTATAGGCAATTGAATGCTCAAACTATAAAGAATAAGCATCCAATGCCAGTGGTGGAAGAGCTATTGGATGAATTAGCTGGAGCAACATGGTTCACAAAACTGGATTTCAGAGCAGGGTATCATCAGATTTGTATCCATCAGGCTGATACTCATAAAACTGCCTTCAAGACACATCAAGGTCTGTATGAGTTTCTGGTGATGCCATTTGGCCTAACAAATGCACCTGCAACATTTCAGGGAGTGATGAATCTGATCTTTGCTCATCTGTTGAGAAAGGGGGTGCTAATCTTTATGGATGACATTTTGATTTATTCAAAATCCTTATCAGAACATCTCAAACTGTTACAAGAGGTGTTTGATATTCTCAGGAACTACAGGTTCTTTGTTAAGCTTTCTAAGTGTTCCTTTGCACAACAGCAAGTGGAGTATCTTGGGCATGTCATTTCAGCTCATGGGGTTTCCACAGAAAATTCAAAGGTTGATGCAGTCAAAGATTGGCTAGTTCCCAAGAATTTGAAGGAGCTCAGGGGATTCTTAGGTCTCACTGGATATTATAGGAGGTTTGTGAAGGACTATGGGCTTATTAGCAGGCCCTTAGTGCAGTTGCTGAAGAAGAATGTTCCTTATCTCTGGACTGGAGAAGCTAATGCTGCATTTCTGCATCTTAAACAGGCTTTGATCACTGCACCTGTTTTGGCCCTTCCAGATTTTTCAAAGCAATTCATTATTGAAACTGATGCTTCTGATTTGGGCTTTGGGGCAGTGTTGATGCAAGAGAAACATCCAGTGGCATATCTTAGCAAGGCAGTTTCCATCAAGAATCAGGCTCTGTCAACCTATGAAAAGGAGTGTTTGGCAATATTGTTAGCTGTGGAAAAATGGAGAGCATACTTGCATGGGCAAGAATTTATTATAAAGACTGACCACAGAAGTTTGGCTCATTTGACTGAGCAGAGAATTGCTACAAAAATTCAAATGAAAGCAATTCTAAAACTTATGGACTTGCAATACAAAGTGGTGTATAAACAAGGAAGTACTAATCTGGCAGCTGTTGCTTTGTCTAGGAAACCTGAAGTGCATTCAGTCTCAGCCCTGTCCACTCTATATGCTGAATGGTTGGATAAAATCAAGTTGGGCTATGAAGATGATACTCAAGCTATGGAATTGCTGCAGTCCTTGAAGGATAAGCCACCAGGTGAATCTGGATTCACTGTAGTAGATGGACTGATCAGGTTGAATGGCAGAATATGGTTGGGGACTAATGATTTGGCTAAGAAGCACATCTTACAGGCAGTCCATCAAAGTGGCATTGGAGGGCATTCCGGGTTCCTACCCACTTATCACAGGATTAAACTGCTGTTTACCCGGCCACACATGAAAGCAGATATCAAGACATTTATCAAGGAATGTACTGTGTGTCAGCAGGCTAAGATTGATCACACCAAGTTACCAGGATTGCTTCAGCCTTTGCTTGTACCTGATCAGGCATGGAAAGTGGTGTGTATGGACTTCATTGAGGGGCTCCCAAAGTCCAACAGGTTTGATACCATATTGGTGATTATTGACAAGTTCACCAAGTATGGTCACTTTGTGCCATTGAGCCATCCTTTTACTGCTGCACAAGTGGCCCATGCCTTTATGGACAATGTGTACAAACTGCATGGGTTACCAGAAGGATTGGTCACTGACAGAGACAGGATTTTCACCAGTGGGTTCTGGAAGGAACTAATCTATGTGTCAAATACTACTCTGCTCATGAGTTCTTCTTATCATCCACAAACCGATGGTCAAACTGAAAGACTGAATCAGTGCCTGGAAACATTCCTGAGATGTTGTGTGCACTCATGTCCTCGACAGTGGAGCAAGTGGCTATCTGTTGTTGAATTCTGGTATAACACCAATTACCATACTGCATTAGGCTTAACTCCATTTGAAGCCTTGTATGGTTATGCTCCAAAAACATTTGGCATTCCTTCTGCTTCTCAGTTGCACTGTCCTGATTTGGAGCAATGGCTACTGGAAAAGAATTTGCTGCATGATGTGATTTACAGCCATTTACACAGAGCTCAACAAAGAATGAAGCATCAGGCTGATAAAGGAAGAATGGAGAAACACTATGCTGTGGGTGACATGGTCTATCTTAAGCTTCAGCCTTATATTCAGTCATCGGTGGCTCCAAGAGGAAACAGTAAGCTGACCTTCAGATACTTTGGACCCTATAAGATTCTGGCTAAAGTGGGTGCTGTAGAATACAAGTTGGAGTTACCAGCTGGGGCAAAAATTCATCCGGTGGTCCATGTGTCTCAACTGAAGTTACATACTCCATCTTCGGTGCAGCCTGACACTGAGTTTTGTCAGTTGCCACTGGAGCCTGAATTGGAGGTCCAGCCGCTTTCACTTGGGAATGAAAGAAGTGTGCAGAAGGGATCTTCAGTTCTGTTTCAAGTCCAAGTGATCTGGGATGCAGTTTCAGCTCAACCAGTCACCTGGGAAGAAGTCTCTGATCTTCAACGTCGCTTTCCATCCAGTGCCGCTTGGGGTCAAGCTGCTTCTCAAGGAGGGGATAATGTCAGGAACTATGGCCTGAACCTGACATCGGTGATCAAGGGGAATGACGGTGGCGCGAAGGGCCGTGGCGTTCGAGTTGGTGGCTGATGGGCCGACGTCGTGGGCCGCCATCCGGAGAAGACCGTCATCGTTTAGGCGTCGTTTGTTTGGGCCCAAGGCCATGTAATGCGCGGCTATATAGGCTGGCGCTTTTACTTTTCAATTATCGAAGAACTGAAACCCAAACTTGTTCCCCAAACTTCCTCTGAAAGCTTGAACCCGAACTCTGTTCCTGCTGTTCTTCCCCAAATTCCCTGCTCCTTCCCCAAATTCTAGTCCAATTTATCTCTAATTGCTAGTGATTCATCTTGAATCCTGACATGCACTCCTTCGTCCTTATATGTGGTGACAAATCCACTACTCCATGGCCGTCTATGCAGCCAATTTCCAAAACAAACACAAAACACGCTTAGGTGCATTTAAAGTTCACTACTTTATTATTTTCGAAAACAAACTAGTTGTCACATGTGGAAACTGATAAGTTGACCAACAAAACCTACTTAGGTTTTCAGTCCACTCTGAAACTTCTTTAGTTGTATGTGGTCATGTTTGGCTGGAATATAAATTTACATAAGATTTTTTAGCTACATATATTATAGGCTGAAAAATATGGCAATATTATCTCTCTAGAATTGACAAGTGTGGCTCAGACACACTTAAGCTCAGAGACGGAGCTTAATGGCGGCTAAACTGGGCGCCGACCCCTGCTTGTCTCCGATAAATACGAAGGACACAGCAAGCTGTAATAGATGCATGCTAGCTAATGAAGCTTAAAATAGATAAAGTGTGTCACTTAAGGATGGGCAGGAGAGAGCTAGACTTTTTGGAGTCATCTCTAGCTTTTGCATGCAGTATTTAACTTCTCAGGTCCGAATAATATTGAATTAGCCCCCCTCCTCATGTTGGATCAAGCTCCGTCGCTGCTTAAGCTTAGACAAAGTGTGGCTCAGCCACATGAGTCATGGATATATAAAGTATATCTACCTTTTTTACAATAGTGCAATGTAACTTTTAAAATTTAAATTATGGAAATTTACTTTTCAGATTTCATTGCTTGTGAAGTCATATATGCATTGTTTGTATGGCAAACACTTGAGTCTTGACGAGACTATATCTCTAAGCTCCAGATTTGGCTTAATTAGTATATATAAGAGGAATGATAAACAACAAGTGACTTTTAGCACTCATAAACACCCTATTGTTTTGTGCCTCGGCGTGTAGGGCCTACACCAGAATCTGACTTGAAAATGCGACTCCTTACCACCGCTCCTCCCTCTCGGTGTGGCGGCGCATCTCCCTCTCTCGGGTCTCTCTCTCCACAACAATCCTCCTGGAGGTCGCGGGGAGATAGATAGATAGAGAGAGAGAGCGGGTGAGCCCCACCCGCACTCGTATGTGCTCGTGCTTGCACCCGCATGCACGCTCTCCAACCATGGTGGGTCCGGCACCGACCATGCTGGATCCAAAGAGGTAGCCTTCTCCTTGTCCTCCTCCTCTAGATCTACCAATTATGGTTTCGGTGAGCTCTTCCCCCTCATTATTCTTCAACTATGGCGGGTATAAAAGGGCCCGACTAAGAGGAGGCAGCTAGGCTAGGCGATGGGGATGGTGGCTGGGCAGTTTAGAGGAGCTAGTAGTAGGGGCAGCCAAACTAGGTCGAGGTAGGGGAGGCTCACCAGAGTTGGAGAAGATGGCGAGCAGGTTCATGGGAATAGGAAGGTCGCCATAGGCGCTAGGGTTCCCTAGATCAAGTGGGCAGTGGCAAGGCCGAGCTCTATAATGCCGTCTAGAGGTAGAAGAAAAGTTAGATCTATAATTAGTTCAGATAGGCTCACTGTACTCTAATTAATTCAGCATATCCCTTTGATTCATCTTACAACAAAATATTGTGTGTTGGATCCAACATGGCAAGTCGAACACAATGTGGAGTAGGCTTAGGGCATGGCCGGTGAGAACAAGTTCCATGTGTCATGGTATCTGATGAGCACGACAAGGTGTTCATCGGAATCTATAGCGGTTTCAATAGCCTCGACGCGACCGATTACCTCTTTGCCAACCTCTATGTTGCTGTGCATAGTGAGCTCAAAGGCGTGCTCTGGGTCAGCATCCAAGTCAGTGCGCCAGGTTGCACACACACACACACCACATGGGTGTGCACACGCACACACACAAGCACACTTCTACGTGTAGAAAAAAATATGGAAAGGTCACTTGTTGCATCGCATGCGACACCCTCCACTTGTAATGTCACGTGGTCTTCAGGTCCTACCAACCACGGTCGTGTGGTCTATAGGCCTCACCAACAATTTTCTCTTTCCTAACCCCTATGTTGTTGTGGACAGAAAGCTCAAAAACATGCTCTAGGTTGACAGCCAAGCCGACAACAGCAGCAGGTTGCATGCACGCCTTCTCCTCCTCCCTACAACTAGATCTACCAATTATGGTTTTGACGAGCTCTTCCCCCTCTTTCTTCTCCAACTCCAGCGGGTATAGAAGGGTCGGCAGGGGAAAGGTAATTAGGCCAGGCGATGAGGATGGCAAGCGAGCGATTTAATGGAGCTGGTGGTGGTAGGGGCAGTCAAACTAGGTCGGAGCGGGGGAGGCTCATCAAAATTGGAGAAGATGACGGTGATGGTGGGAGGCGGAGGAAGAGGTTGATTGCCATAGGCGCTAGGGTTCACCAGAGGTGGGCGGCAGTGGGGGCGAGCTCCTATGTTGGCATCTAGAGGTAGAATAAGAGCCAATGGCTATTAGGTCTTCAGTCTGGCAAAAAATAATGTGTCCTCGAACTGGATGAAACACATGAAAGCCAGATAGGCGGAATCTACTATAAGTAATATAGTACAGTATTGACTATCCTATTACCCAAACATATTGTGTTTTGGAGTGAGCATGGCACGTTGAATGGCAATGTGAAGTAGGCTCAGGGCATGGCCGGCGAGGACCGGTTCCATGCTTCATGGAGTCTGAGGAGCATGGTTGGGTGTTGTTGAAATCTATGATGGTTTCAACAGTCCTGATGCGATGGATTACTCTTTGCCAACCACTACGTCGCCATGCATAGTGAGCTCAAAGGCATGCTCTGGCTCAACATCCAAACCGGCGATGGTGCCACCAGGTTGCACACACGCGCACCACACGGCATCCACGCGCACACGCACGTGCATGTAGGAAAGTATTGTATGCAAACAATGTTGCATAGCGCATCGTCGTGACACTCTTCAAGAAGTGGCTGCAAGCAATGGCCAATCCAATGACGATAGTGTGGAGGCTAAGCGTAGACGGATGGAAGTGCCCTTGGAGCTTGGGCTGATAGGCTCCTGTGTGCGTGTCATGGTGATGAAGGCCAAGACATTTATGTCACGAGCATCGGGGACAGTCACGAAGTGCTAGCGCGAAGACCTAAGTTGACCTAAAGAACGTCCTCGGCAAGGTGTAAGCGGGTCTACATCCACGTCGATGACAACATGTGCTTCTAACCTTCCTCGTGTTTATTTTGGACATGGATGAAATCACTTAAATACATTATGGAGCCAAACGTGTGATTTCATAGTTTAGGGACCCAGTGAAACCCGCCCAATGCTTTAAGGACCGGTCGTGCAATTTACTATTTATTTATTTTATTTTATTTGCAAGGAAGAACATTATATAGTTTCATGTGGTTGTAAATATGTTAGTTCAATAGCCGATGTTTATCGACATGCATGCATACACGTGCATGCCACGCACACCACACACGCGCACGCATGGACGCACTCACACACCAAACACAGGCACACATGTACACACCGCTATAAGAAGTAGTTCATTTCTAGATGTTTCACCTCCGTCATAGTACATAAACTTTTCATCATAGAGTGCAATTTATGATAGGTAGGTTGACAAAAATGCTCATGTCAAGAAATGCACATCGCAAAATACAATTTATGATGATTGCATCTTTATCATCATTCCACCGTTGATGATGACCGCTGACACTAGGGTCTGTGCTACAACAAGACATGTTGCCCGCACCAGTGGCGGTAATCATTTTACAACCACAAAATTGTGGCGCATAATAATTTGGCTAAGACATGATCATAGTCATGCTAGCCATGTATGTATGCCAACACCGATTATCCACCCGTGGAGCCCTAGCAGCAACAAGTTGGTGAATGCAGAGCATCAAAATGAGGCAGCAATACATGTATGTTGCATCGTAGTACATGGAAAACTTCATAAGCTACGACATCGTTGGATCACTCATCATGCCTCATGATATGAGTTACTCGGCATGGACTCGACTGTGGAACAGCTGACAACAATGGTGGGAGGCGATGGAGCATTGGGCAGCAATGCTTCATGGACCTCAGCACAGAGGTGCCACAAAGTGGTGATCAACTACTAGCACCCGGAGCATGAGACAAGGACAACGTCTAAGGATAGTTTGTGGGGTTGTAGGAAATGTTGGCCCCATGGTGGGAATGTTCCTTCTAGTGATCACTTGGATGACACACCATTCCCTCAAGAGTTTCTCAAGGAACGTTGGAAGCTATGCAGCCAACATCGCCACTGATCTAGACACAGCCAGTTGCAGGGTGGCATAATTGGTGCACGAAAGGTGGACATTGATAGGGAAGCGGCATGATGTCTCCATCCCGAGGAGGCGTGGAGCTTGGCGAGGCGGCAGTCGACCCTTGGTGGGGCCATTTGATGCAAGGAGGCATCGCAAGAGGTGCGGAGGAAGGGGGCGAGCGAGATGGTAAGCACAAGCGGGTGGGACGTAGGGCTATTAGAGCTGATCAAAGCAATCCATTATGGCCTTCTATGCAGCCAATTTCCATGGTACAAAGCAAAGACAAAACATGCTTAGGTGCATCTAAACTTTAGTACTTCATTATTTTCCAAACAAACTAGTTGTCACATGCAAAAACTGATGCGTTGACTAACAAAACCCACTTAGGTCTCTGGAACTCCTTTAGCTATATGCAAATATGTTGGGTGGGCACTTAAACATATGCAAAGCTTCTTATGTCATAGAGTGAAAAATATGGCAATATTATCTTAGGCATGACAAAGTGTGGCTCGGCCACACTTAAGCTTAAATAAGTTTGACCAAATTACCTAGTTTTTGGTTGTCAATAAACTAAGGCAAAATTAGCAAGATTGACCAAATTAGCAAGTTTGAGGTTGTCAACTGGATTCCCCCATCCAATTGAGGACCCAAAGGTCCCATTGTTACAAAGAAAAAGTAAAGAATGGTAGAAAAATTATTAGATAGTGACGCCATGTCAGCTTGGTTAAGAACAAATATGGTAGCTAGAGATTTTGTGTGGACTACAAATATCTCAATGCTATTACAGTGAAAAACAAGTACCCTCTTTCAGTAGTTAATGAGTTGATTGATATGATCCATGTTGCCGAATGGTTCTCCAAATTAGAAAAGAAGCCCTCCATTATTGTCACCATATCGAAAGACATATAGCTTCTTTCTAGTAAGCAATAAAATAAGAAGAACACCAAAACTGAGGACAACACTCTTTTCAGTCAACTGACCTATGTTGTAGTACACATTGGATAAAAAAATCTTGACTAACACATGAAAAGCAATCTATTATTCTACACAAGATTATTTCTACATATCACGAACGTCAAAGAGCCGCCGAAAAACAATCAAATAACAGATATCAAAGAAACAAAATTGTGAGGATGCTGAGGTCGTGGGGCGGAGGGAAGGCGGACATGGCCACGGAAGCGGCATGATGTCTCTAGAACGGGGAGGTGTGGAGCTTAGCGAGGTGGCGGTCGACCCTACGTGGGACCACTCGATGTGAGGGCGGGTTGCAGGTGGTGCGTGAAGGAAAAAGGACCGAGATGGTAAGCTTAAGAAGGTGGGATGCGGGGACATTAAAGCTTAAAACTAACCATTATAGCCATCTATGCCACCAATTTCCAAGATACAAAACAAAGACAAAACACGCTTAGGTGCATCTAAACTTCACTACTTCATTATTTTCCAAACAAAGTAGCTATCACAAGCAGAAATTGATGCATTGATGAACAAGACTTGCTTAGGTTTTTGGTCCGCTCTGGAACTTCTTTAATTGTATGCAGTCTTGTTTGGTGGGTATTTAAATTTATGGAAAAAAATTAGCTTCATATGCCATAGAGTGAAAAATATGGCAATATTATCTTAGACATGGAAAAGTGCGGCTCAGACACACTTAAGATTAGCCAAGTTTGACCAAATTAGCAAGTTTTTCGTTGCCAATAAACTTAGGAAAAATTAGCAAGTTTGACCATATTAGCAAGTTTGAGGCCATCAATTGGATCCCCTCATCAAACTGTAGGTTTAGGTCATGGCTGGCAAGGATCAGTTCCACACATCGCGGTGTTCGTCAGAATCTAAGATGGTTTCAACGACCCCGACGTAACGGACTACTACCTCTTTGCCAACCTCTACATCGTTGTACACAACAATCTCAAAGGTGTTGTTTGGGACGACATCCATGCATGTCGGTGATGGCACTAGTTGTGCAATCAGCAAAAAGTACGTGGCTACAGGCAATGCTCGGACCGACGACAGTAGCACGGAGGCCAAGCACAGACAAATGGAAGTGCAACGCCCAGAGCTAGGGCTGATGGGCTCATGCGTGCTCGTCATGGTGATGGCACAGAGGCCAAAGCCTGACCTGAAGAACGTCCTCGGCGAGACATCGCAGGACCTGCAACTGTTCAATTAGATGATAACATCAACCTGTAACCTTGCTTGTGTCTATTTTGGACCAGGATGGGATCACTTAAATACATTAGATAACAAACGTGTGATTCATAGTTTTGGCACCTAGATGAAACCACACACATGTGCACGTGCACGCACACCACACACGTGCATGCACGCACGCGCACAAACACGCACACGCATATACACATGTGTTTGTAGGGAAATAAATTGTATGCAAATGTTGTCGGTTGTCGCACATCGCATCGTGTGCGACACCCTCCGCTTGTAGTGCCGCGTGGTCTTTGGGTCCCACAAGCAAAGACAGACTCACTTGGTCTACAAGCCTCACCAACATTTTCCTCGCGTGGTTATTAGTGGATCCATGTAACGTGAATCGATGGTGTCTAAGAGATTACACCGTGTCACATGGACTCTACTATACTTAATTCAATGTACCCTTTGATTCATCCTACGACAAAATTAAAAAAATCATATGCTGGAGCGAGCATGGCCCTGCCGAACGACAATGTGGAGTAGGCTCAGGTCATGGCCAGCTAGGACTGGTTCCACGCATCGTGTTGTCCGAGGAGCATGGCTAGGTGTTCGTCGGAATCAAAGATGGTTTCAGCGGCCTCGACATGACCGATTACCTCTTCACCACCCTCTACATCACCGTACATAGTGATCTCAAAGGCCTGCCATGGGATGACATACATATCGGCGATGGCGCCAAGTGTGGTCAGCAAGAAGTGGCTACAGCCAATGCCCAGGTTGACGGGGGCATCATGGAGGCTAAGCGTAGATGGATGGAAGTGCCATGACTAGAGCTAGGGCTAATGGACTCGTCTGTGCTTGTCATGGTGGCGAAGGGCAAGGACGCTTAGGTCTTGGATGTCCTAGATAGATTCACGGTGCAGGTGTACAGGCCAGAGCTCGACCTGAAGAACGTCCTTGGCAAGGCATCATGGGACCTGTACCTGTCCACAGGGTTCATAATGTCAACTTTTAATCGTCTTCATGTCCATTTAGGAACTGAATGAGATCAATTAAATACATTTGGGAACCAAACATGTCATTTATAGTTTGGGAACCCTGATGAAAGCACACATGTGTGTACGTGCGTGCACACCACACACATGCATGCACGCACACATGTGCGTGTAGAAAAAATCTGTATGGAAACACCATCGCACAGGGCATCGTCTTTGGCACCCTCCGCTTGCAGTGACATGTGGTCTTTAGGACCCACGAGCAAAGTCAACTCGCGTCGTCTACAGACCTCACCAACATTTTCCTCGCGTGGTTATTAGCGGATCCGTGTAATATAATGTGGAGAAATAGATCTGTGGTGTCACGAGATTACATAGAGTACCACATCTACTCTACTATAATTATTCAATATACCTTTTGATTCATCCTATGGCAAAACAAATCGTGTGTTTGTAACGAGCATGGCCCGCCGAACAACAATGTGGAGTAGGCTCCAGACAATGCCAGCGAGGACCGGTTCAACACATTACGGTGTCTGAGGAGCATGACTAGGTGTTCGTCGGAATCTACGATGGTTTCAACGGGGGCGATGTGATCGATTACCTCTTCGCCAACCTCTGTGTCGCCGTGCACAGCGATATCAAAGGTGTGCGATGGCGCCAGCAAGAAGTGGTTGCAGGCAAAGCCCAGGTTGACGGTGACCGCGTGGAGGCTAAGCGCACATGGATGGAAGTGCCATGCCCGGGCTGGGGCTGATGGGCTCGTGATCTTTATGTCACGAGTGACATGGACAACCCTGTGGTGCTGGTGCGGAGGCCGAAGCCCGGCCTAAAGAACGTCTTCTGCAAAGCGTGCGGGATGTACAGTTGTCCACATGGATGATAACGTCAGCTTCTAACCTCCCTCGTGTCTATTTTGGACATGGATGAGATCACTTAAATACACACACCCACGCACACGCCACACGCACCCGCGCACACAAGCAATTCAATAAGGACACCAAAATAGAACACATCACTATTATTAGTAGATATATGACAAATTAAGAAGGTTTGCGCCAATCAGATTTTAGTCCCTTCAATTAAAATTCGGTGTCATAGATTAAGTTTTGATTTCTATCTAAGAAACCCTATCCTATATCCCTCTCTCCCTCATTCCCACCTACCGCCTCAAGAGCTCAAGCTCTTACCCAACACTACGTAGTGTCGTTGTTGTGCCTAGCAGTGAGACAACCTACCTCTTGACTCCTCCACAGAAGTAGACTTGCCTTCCCTATTGGATGCTCTTCTAATCCGGTAAGACAACACTACACTGCATTCATTGCTCCAAGGTAGACAGCTGCACTCCTTCCTTACATATGTGGTAACAGATCCACTACTCCATGGTCATCTATGAAGACAATTTCCATGACAAAACATATTGTACATTTAAAGTTCACTACTTTATTATTTTCCAAACAAACTAGTTGTCACATGCAGAAACTGATGCGTTGACCAACAAAACCTGCTAAGGTTTTTACTCCGCTCTAGAACTGCTTTAGCTGTATGCAGTCGTGTTTGGTTGGCACTTAAACTTATATATAAGGTTTTTTAGCTTCATATGTCATAGAATGAAAAATATGGCAATATTACCTTAGACATGACAAAGTGTGGCTCCGCCACACTTAAGTTAGACAATAAACTTTTGGTTTTCCAATAAACTTGCAAAATTAGCAAGTTCGAGGCTGTCAATTGAATTCCCCCGTCCAATTGAAGACAATCCAAAGGTTTTGTTGACACGAAGAAAAAGGAAAGGGTTAGAAAAAGTTATTAGATAGTGAAGCCAAGCTTGTGTTGTTAAGAAAAAGATGGTAGTTAGAGATTTTGTATGGACTAGAGACATCTTAATGCTATCACTGAGAAAAAGCATGCACCCCTTTCCACTAGTTAATGGACTGATTGATGGGCTCCATGGTGCCACATGAATCATCAAATTGGAAAACAATCTCTCCATTGTCACCATATCGATAGGCATATGGCTTCTTTGTAATAAGCAATTCAATAAGAAGAACACCAAAACAGAAAACACCACTATTATCAGTCAACTGACATGTGTCATAGTACATTGTATAAAAAAAGTATTGACTCACACATGGCAACCAATCTATTCTACACAGGATTCACTACAAGAGGAAACCCCACTTTAGCAATGTGTTGTTAGAAGTACGTATAAGCGTTGGAAGGGTCTTTACTAACACATAAATATGTGTTGTCATAAGTGGTGTTGGAAGGGTCAATTGCAATGTATATTCAAGCGTTGGTAACATGAAAAAATAAGTGTTGCCTTTTTTCTTTTTTCTTCAACAAACATCCACTAGCTTAAAAAAATATGCACAATTGGTTGGCAATTTAGGCCACCCTAGGGCATTTCTTAGATGAGACCACAGAAAAACACAATGGGACACTGGAATAGGATACGATTCGTAGTCTCTTGTTTATCACATATCACACATTCTTCAAGCCCAAACCATCGTTTCCTGTTATGTTGAACTCCAGATTGAATTCTAGCATGAGCAACCATCCAAAGGAAGATCTTAACTTTAAATGTTGCATTTCCACACGTACTACTATCATGTGTGTATCTATAATGCCATCTGAAGTCATCAAATTGTATAATGAGCTAGTTGAATATGTATGAAAATGTTCTAGTGCCCAATGGATAGTGTCCTCAAAGAGGTTTACATCACTCAAAAGTTCCTTGATTTCATCCCACTCTTCTCTAAGCGCCTCATTTAGTTGTCTTTTGAAAGGTAATACCCATTGGCCATTATATTAGCATGCATGACCTCTATATCTGGATGAGTGGTATGAAAACTGATCTTTAAAGGGCAGTCCCCCAACCGTCATGTCAAATCTTGTTTGCTGGCCACCTCTAATTTTAACACCTCGAAAATAGTTATTCATCCTTCGGATATTAAGTTATTCAATTTGCATTTTTTCTATGTTTGTATAGATATTCAGAATTCAATCGAAAATAAAAAACTTTTCAACCACTTATTCATGGCGGCACAAAAAATACAAGGGGCATTAGATGACACACGCCCTTCCCATTGGATAGAAACGTCTTAACGTCGTGTTGCACTTCGTAAATGAGAAATCGTGATTCTTTTGTCAGGGCTTAATTTCAATTTCAAATATAGTTTCAACGGTTACCATCAAAGTTTCTTTCGCTCAGAACCTTCTGGGCGGATGCCGGCTCTCTGGCTCCTGTAGCCGCGTTACTGTTCCTCTTCCTCCCTCTTGCGATCTCCTCAATTCGTTTCCAAATCCCTTCCGTTTTCTTTCCAATTCTACCTTTCTCCGTCGATCTATTGATCCTTTCGGTTAGTTTTGCTTTTTAGCCTGCGTCTCGTTTGATTTAGCTAGTAGTTTGCAGAAACTTGCCCTCGTTCTCTCCCTACTTGCTTCCTCCTCTGATTTTGTTTCTTGCTTGTTTCCCTGTGATCCCTCTTCTCCTCCTCCTTGGCCAGGCCACTGCAATCGTTGCAGCATCCGCGCCACCACCAGTTCCACCACCGTGCTCTGCTGTCCTCCTCCGTGCTGCTAGCTAGCAGTTCTTCACTGTGTCCCTTCGTGTACTTTATCTTCTTTTGTTTCTTGTTCGTCAGTTGTTCTTGTAGTTCGTCATCATCTTTTTTCCGAAGTGTGAATAGCCTGTACTCATCCCTACTATCTGTTTGGGCCATCGCCAAATTTGTCCCGGCAGCTGCAGCTTGCTGCTGCTTCGGTCTACTCCTTTTCTCTCAGAAATTGACTCTTGTCTGCCTTTGTGCATTTTTTTCCCTTCTTATCTCCCATGATTTATGCCATTGTTGCTCTTTCTCTCTACCTGCCTAAGATCCCCCTCCTCCCCATCATGAGCATTGATTCCACATCTATGGGTGGCCACCCCCCAGCACCCCCTACTCCCCCCGACCCACCTCCCCATGCCGAAGAACTTGACCCCGCAGGTGCCTCAAGCCTCAGGGGCTCTGGTTCTGGCTCCCAAAGTGCCAAGTGCGCCATGAATCTACTGTCATGGAACTGTCAGGGGATAGGCGGGAACACTGACAGTTCAAAGATGCGCCATCTTGCCCGGCTGCTCCAATCGACAAAAGCCCAGGTAACTTTTCTTTCAGAAACCCGTTCCTCAAAAATTACTGCAAAGCAATTGGTAAATAGGTTCAATCTTGATAGCGCTCACATTGTTCCAGCTGAAGGACAATCTGGTGGTCTTTGGTTGTTGTCTTCTAGTGATGTAGATGTAGAAGTAATAGAGTCTAGCCATTATTTTATCTTTGCTCTTTGTGTTCACAAGCTAGCCTTCAAGAAATTTGGTCTGATCTGCATCTACGGAGACCCTCACCACAATAGGACCAAATGGATATGGAGGAATGCGCGTGACTTTATTTCCAGCAATCCTAGTCTTCCTTTTTTATGTATGGGTGATTTGAATAATCTCATGAACTCTTCGAGAAGCTTGGCCCTAGGCCTGCCAATTGTAATAGGATATCGAACTTTGTGTGTTTAGTTAAAGATTGTGGTTTGTTTGATTTGGGTTTTCATGGTCCGGCTTACACATGGTGCAACAAGCGTTTTGGCTCTTCCCCGGTGTATGAGAGGCTGGATCGATTTCTTGCTAATGCTGATTGGTGTGCAGATTTTCCTAGGACAACCGTCTATCATCTGCCAATGTTTAAAAGTGATCACTGCCCCATTTTGGCAGTCACTAATTCTTCTAAGTGCAGGTTCGTAAGGCCTTTTAAGTTTGAGAACTGGTGGACTTTAACTAAAGACTATGAACAGGTTGCAAAGGAGAGCTGGGAAAGATCTAGCAATAGACCTTTTCATCTTAAAACCAAATTCCTAGCTTCTGATTTATGCAGGTGGATGAAAGGGAAAACAAACAACAAGAAAATCTTGACAGATATTGAAGAAAAACTGCTTGCTCTCCAGATTTTGCCTCCAGATCGGCAAGATCACAAGCTTCAGGAAACTTTGATTCAGCAACATGAGGAAATTCTAGAAAGAGAAGAAGCTTATCATAAACAAGAGGTATAAGAAAACCTGGGCTCTCAAGGGGGATAGAAACACAAGGTTCTTTCACCAAAGCATAGTCAAAAGAGCTAGAAGAAACACCATAACACACTTTGTTAAAACTGAAGGAACTTATGCTACTACTTTTGAGCAAATGTCTGATCTTGTAACTAATTATTTCAAAGAACTTTTTACATCTAACAACATATGCAGGGATCATTATTCTCAAGTTTCAGGAAATATAGAAGTGCAAAATGCAGGACAGGATGAATTCACAAACTCAACTCCTGATGAGCATGAGGTAAGAAGCTTGCTCAAAAGCATGAGAAACAATGCTGCCCCTGGTCCAGATGGACTGAATGCCTATTTCTACAAGGGTTCTTGGGAATGGACAGGTAAGGATATCATGGCCCTGGTCACTGATTTCTACTCTAGTGGGTTCATGCCTCCAGACATCAACAAGATTCACATAGCTCTTATACCCAAAAACAATAATCCCATCAGTCCAAAGGATTACAGACCCATTAGCCTCTGCAATGTCTCCTACAAACTTATTTCCAAATCCATTGCTGAGAGGATTAAGCATCACCTGCCTCATCTTATCCACCCCTCTCAATCAGCCTTCATCCAAGGGAGACACATATCCACTAATGTTATTTTGGCTCAAGAGATCATTCATAGTTTCCATCTCAAGAGCCGGAAACAAAAAGCCTTTCTTCTCAAGGTTGATCTTGCTAAGGCTTTTGACAGGATAGAATGGCATTTCATCACTAGAGCCCTCAAAAGATATGGTTTCAATGATCATTTTATTAACCTGGTTTACAATTGTATCTCTACCACTACTATTTCTGTTATCATAAATGGAGAATCTACTACCTCTTTCAGGCCACAAAGGGGAATAAGACAGGGCTGCCCCCTTTCCCCATATCTCTTTGTTCTGGCTGTAAATGAACTTTCCATAAGTTTGCAGGAAATTGCTTCTTCACAAGGAATACAGGGCATCTCTCTTGGACCTAGGTGTCCACCTATACATTCATTGCTCTTTGCAGATGATTTAATTATATGTGGAAAGGCAACAAAAGAGGAGGCAACTAGGATGCACAGCACCCTGATGGATTTTTGCAGGTACTCAGGACAAACTCCAAATCTGGAGAAATCTTCTATTGTTTTCAGCAAAAATGTCGATCAGCAAAGCAAAATGGAGGTAAAGAGTATCTTTCCTGTAAATGACCTTGCTGCTAATTCTATCTACTTAGGTCATCCTCTCATTTTTCATCATAAGGATAAGTTCAATGCTTACAAATTCATTATCAATAAATTCAGAGCTAAGTTAACCTGCTTAAAAGCCCAAACTCTTAATCATGCTGGAAGGCTTGTTTATATCAATTCAGTGCTCAATTCTATACCCATTTATTATATGTCTGTCATTCTCTTCTCTAACAAATTTTTGCAGAAGATTACAGCTATTATCAGGAAATTTTGGTGGACAGGTGAAACAGAAGAAAACAGGAAAAGAGGTATACAATTTAGAGCCTGGAGGGATTTATGCAGACCCAAAGAGGAGGGTGGTCTAGGTATTAGGGACCTTCCCACCATAAACAAAAGTCTCCTTCTCAACATGACTTGGAAAATTGCAACAGAGAAAGACCCACACCTCTCCCAGATCCTCAAATCCAAATACTATCCTAACACTAGTTTCTGGTGTGCAAAGAAATCTCAAGCTCAATCAGCCTTCTGGTCCTCTGTAACCAAAATAAAGGACATCCTTATAGATAACTGCTCTATTCAAAATTTGTAAAGGAAATTCTTCCATATGGTCCTCCCCTTGGTGTCCTATCTAGAAAGACATTTATTCCCATCTGAAACCTTCAGTTCCTAATGCCAATCTTCCAAATACCATTGATCAACTTTGGCAGCCAGGCTCTCAAATCTGGAACCGCAATCTCATCACCCAAATCTTTGAACCCAGAGCAGCAAACTCCATTCTTGATCTACATACCACCCCCTCAAACAAATATGATATTATCAGATGGACGCCCTCCTCCAAAGGAGAATGCACCTCTAAAGAAGCTTTCAATTTTCTTAACAAGCGCTTACAGGCTCCTCTTCCTGAAACAGGATCAAGAAGCATCTCCTCTGATGGACTCGCAATGCTTAAGAAGATATGGAAGATGAAAAGCATGGCTCCCAACATTAAAGTGTTTGCTTGGAGAATACTTAGGAGGACTTTGCCAACAGGGAGCAGAACAAGCAAAATATCCCATAATTTTGATGCTAATTGCTGCAGGTGTGGTGGACTGGAGACAGATGCCCACATGTTTTTCCACTGCGACTTTGCTAGGGTGATATGGTTTTCCTCCAATCTTACTATCAAATCCACTGCTCTTCCTCAGGAAGCAGATGGTATACAAGACAGTTTGCACCTTCTGTTGATGAATGCTCCGGATGACTCCCATTACCAGAGGGTCTTTGCCACTCTCTGGTTCATTTGGAGAGCCCGTAATGAGCTCAAATTTCGAAAGAATGTTTGGACTATTTTTCAGGTACATTCGGAGATCCAGGAGCACCTTAAGATGTTTGGAGTTGCTCCATGTAAACCCTTGAATCAGGCTCACAAAAAGCCTAAGAATGCAGCAGAAATCTCTGCTTGCACAGAGGGCTCTTGTCTTAACTCTTTTGCAGGTACAACTGAATCCTTGGAATGGATGAAATGCTATTCAGACGCCTCCATGAGGCCGGACGGTGATCAACCGGTGCCAAGAAAAGCAGGCCTGGGAATTCACATTCTCGGGGCCTCAGGAGCTTTTGATCTTCGTCTACAAGTGCAGGTCCAGAGCTGCCCAACAGTGCTGGCAGCTGAAGCAGCGGCTTTGTATGTCGCGGCTCTCATTAGCAAGACTCTTCGGTCATCTCACACGGCCTATTACACAGATAATCAAACCTTGGCCAAAGCTCTTGACAAAGGCTCCAGGCCTCATTATATTGATTGGAGAGCAACTCCATTTACCGAGAGATTTAGAGCCTCAACAGAATCCTCAGAATTCAATGTAAGGAAGATTAGTAGAGAGGCCAACCAAACAGCTCATGATCTAGCCAAAGCTAGCCACTCCTTTTGTGGTTCAACTTCTCAGGAGATCATGGTTTCCTGTATAAATCCAAGTCATGCTCTTCGCTGTCCCCTGAAGAATGCTTTAGATAATGTACATTTAGACATTTGTATCATCATAGCAGCGGTCTGCTGCTAGTATTAATATATTCTCGTTTTTCTGTCAAAAAAAAATATATATATAGTTTCAACCTTTTCTGCTAGCCTGCATGTTTTTTATAGCTGTGTTCATGTGCTCGTGACGAATTTGCACGCATTATATGAGAGCACGTGGATTGTGTTTCGAAAAAAAAAATGAACGGAACCAAAAAGGAATACTGTGAAAATATACTGACAGCCCGACCTTATAACAGCCCAAAATAGTTGCAGGCCTATTTATGGAGTGGGCCTTCCGTGGCTGACAGCCCGACCGTGATTAGAGCTTAGACCAAGTCTGGGCCTTTGTATATACGAAGCCCAGCCCAGTACGAATTCAATCGACACCTCCATCACAACTCTCTGCCACTGCGCATCAGCGCCGCCCCCTTCACGCCGCCGGTGGCCGGCGCCATGGCCTCCCCCCCGTCCCCGTCCTCTCCCACTGCCGGCCGCCGCAGGCACACCATCTACCACGGCCACCGCCGCGCCTCGCCGCACCGGCCCACAGTCCGCGGCGGCCTTTTCACCGACCTCCGCTTCCCCTCCCCAACCCCAACCCCAACACCCCGCCCACCTCCCCTCCCCTTCCCCCGCCACCGCCTTCCGCCTCCGCGACTGGGATCCACACTCACCCTCTCCCCCGTCGCCCGCTCCCTCCCCGTCCTCCGCTCCCTCCTCCACATCCGCCTCCGCGCGCCGCCTCTCCCCGCTCGCGCGCTTCCTCCTCGACGCCCTCCGCCGGCACCAGCGCTGGGGCCCGCCGGTCGTCGCGGACCTCTCCAAGCTCCGCCGCGTCCCACCATCCCTCGTCACCGAGGTCCTCGCGGCGCGCCCGCCGCCGCCTCCGCCGCTCGCGCTGCCGTTCTTCCACTGGGTCGGCCGCCAGAAGGGCTTCCGCCACTGCTTCCCGGCGTTCCACGCCCTCGCCTCGCTGCTCTCCGCGGCCGGCCACCCCTCCGCGGCCGACCAGCTCCCCGACCTCATGCGCGCGCACGGCAAGCCCGTCTCCCACTCGCAGCTCACGCTCCTCGTCCGCCTCCACACCGCCGCGCGCCGGCCCCTCCGCGCCCTCCACGCGCTCCGCCGCTTCCGCCACGAGTTCGACGTCCAGCCCCAGGTCCACGCGTGCAACCGCGTCCTCGGTGCGCTGGCGGCTGCGGGCCACGTCCAGGACGCGCTCAAGCTGTTCGATGAAATGTCCGAGGGTGGCGTGCGGCCTATCCCGGTGACGTTTGCCATCGTGGTTCGTGCACTGGCACACGCGGGGATGACTGATAGGCTTCTGGAAATGATTGGGAGGATGCGGAACGAGGTGTGCCGGCCTGATGTCTTTGTGTACACTGCGCTGGTGAAGACGATGGTGCGGAAGGGGTATATGGATGGCTGCATCAGGGTGTGGGAGGAAATGGAGAAGGATGGGGTGGAGCCAGACACAATGGCGTATGCTACTATGGTTGGGGGGCTCTGCAAGGCTGGGATGATGGAGGAAGCAGCAGAATTGTTCAAGGAGATGAGGAGCAAGGGGTTACTGGTGGACAGGATGGTGTATGCATCGCTCATTGATGGGTACGTTGCTGCTGGAAGGGTTGCGGATGGGTGTAGGTTGTTGAAGGAGTTGGTTGATGCTGGCTACCGTGCTGACCTGGGGATATATAACGCACTTATTAGTGGACTGTGTGGCATAGGTAGGGAGGATAAGGCTCATAAGTTATTTCAGATTGTTCTTCAGGAGGAGCTTATGCCAAGTTCTGAGACTGTTTCGCCGTTGTTAGCTTGTTATGCTGAAAAGGGTGAAATGGCTACATTTTTTGGATTGGTTAACAAACTGGCAGAGCTGGGCTTGCCTGTTGTTGAAATGTTAGTAGATTTTATGAAGCTCTTTGCTGGAAAGGATGGTAGGGAATTGAAGGCTATGGAAGTGTTTGATGCATTGAGGCAAAAGCAATATTGTAGTGTTGGCATTTATAACATTGTTATTGAAAATCTGCTGAAGATCAAGGATAGGAAGAAATCACTTTTGCTGTTTGAAGAAATGCAAAATTCAGTTGGCTTTAAACCAGATTCTTGTACATATAGTCTTATGATCCCATGTTTCGTGGATGAAGGAAATGTAGAAGAGGCCTGCTCATGCTACAACACCATGATGACGGAAAATTGGATACCAAGTATGTCAGCCTACTGTGTTCTTGTGAAAGGGCTTTGCAAGATGGGGGAGATCAACGCAGCCATATCACTTGTTAAAGATTGTCTTGGAAATGTTGAGAATGGGCCAACTGAATTCAAATACACCTTGACTATTCTGGAAGCTTGCAGATCTAAAAGCCCAGAGAAAGTCATGAATGTGGTGGATGAGATGATTGAAGTAGGCTGTTCGATGGAGGAAATTGTCTATTCTGCCATCATATATGGCTTCTGCAAGTATGCCAGTTCAACTGAGGCGAGGCAGGTATTCACTGTCATGAGAGATCGAAATATCTTATCGGAAGCCAATTTTATTGTCTACGAGGACATGCTGAATGAGCACTTGAAGAACGCCACTGCAGACTTGGTGATATCTGGATTGAAGTTTTTTGACCTTGAATCAAAATTGAAATGGAGAAGCAGAATTGATTGAAGAAATGTTTATGCAGTTACTTGGTACAATCATCTTCTCTATACTTCTGATTTCAAATTTTAACTGTTGGATACACATGTATGTTATTAGCTTAAAGTGTTTCCAAGTGTTTATATGCTTCCCCAGTGGAAACGGCATGAATCTTGAAGCAAACTTAAGTGTCAGCCTAATTGTTGTTATGGGTACATTACTCAATTCAGCTCTGGGACCCAGGTCCCTAGCGCATTACGCCATTGCCCTTGTTACATGAACTGTCAGTTCGTTGCCATGTTCCTCACATCTGGTCTCTCCCTGTGTTTGTGTGTTGAGGGGGTGGGGGCGTATCATATTTGATTCAGTGGGCCACGGCACCATCGTACGAAACTTGCCTTCCAGGCCACAGAACCTCTCAACCTTTGCCAGGAGGACTCCTTTGCGTTTGTCACCCTGCTATCTATTCCATTGGACGAAGTGGCAATATTATTGGAGTCCGTTAGAAAAGATGCCAAACATAGAAGGTTTTGGCTGGAACGAATTCACATTGAGGATTCTCATGGGCAGTATCTATGGAGTTAACTGAAAGAGCATGAATATGTTAGGTATGGTTGGGAAGTTCGCTGCAGTGCGAGGTGCCAGCAATTGCATCACAGTTAACCTAGTTGAGGCATGGGGAATGGGTATTTATTATGGGGGACGAAGGAAGACCGCAAAAAGAAGGGGAATTTTGGGCAGGTGTTAGGGCCTTGATAGCTCTTGCCTCTGTGAAGGACTTCTCATCGGGCCTTAGAGGGCCTGAAAACTTGTGAGTAATCTGGCCTGAGGAGGAATTAGGTATTTTAAGGGTGCTTTGGGATCCTATTTTTCTCTCTCCAGGAAAGCATAGTACTATTTGTCTGAAGAGTTTTAAATTTTTATGAAATAATATGATACATCATGTGATTTTAATGTTGAACTGTTTAGGAGGTAGAACCATTAAACTGCTTGTCTAGTCTCTTTATGGAAATTCATAAACCTGCTTATACCAGAATTCTTTGCAAGTAGCATGATATTGCTAACTATAGCTGATGTCTGTAGATTTATTTGCTCCTATACTAGTTATGAGCTATTTGTATTTCATTCATAACATTTCTCAAGCTGATCTTCGTGATATAATCCCTTTGAGTGTTCATCCCTTTTTTGTGTGTCCATGTGTGCGTGGGTGGGTGGGTGGGTGGGTTGGGGGGGGGTGGGGGGCGGGCGCGCTTAAATTTGCATGACACAACATGGTTGCTCATGTGCCATTCATGTTGTTATTCACTAGCTCTGATATGTTCACCAAATCTAAGCTTGCTATTTGGCTTGAGTTGCCTGAGCTACTAGGCATGCCTATGTACTGTCAGTGATCACAGAGCTATGGTAAAGAAAATACATGTCAGTGATCACAGAGCTATGCTAAAGAAAATATGTGTTTTATCAGTATTTGCAAAAACATTATTTGCTCATCCAATCAGCCAGGGTAGCGTGCTGATTGCTCTTACCCTTCGCATCCCTTACAAAAACCTTGTTACATTCTTGGGGTGAGTAAAGAATGTTACAGTGTTAGTATGTGCTTTCCATGGGTATTTTTGAACCATTTGAAACATTGAAACCATTATAGGGGTAGTGAAGTTGCATGCATGGCGTTGAGAATATTTTCATTCATATGAAGACGTTACTGCTATGGTGCTAAGTGCATACCAAATGGATGAAGCCATATATATAATAATGGATTAATGTGGTGATGCTGGCAAACTTGTTAGATTAATATTTACTTGAAATTATAATCGTGATCCTGATATGGCTTTTTTAATGATGTTATTAGATTAATCCTAGCATTAGGTTACTATACTAACTAGGTCCTAAACCCCTAATACTGTATCATTATTGACAGTTATGTAGAAAATCTATACCTGGACAAAGTTGTGGGATGGGTTAAGTTCCAGACCCATTGTACTGAAGCTGTTTACTAGATACTGGAGATACAGATGGATGGGTCTGGACATGTTACCACATTATTGCTAACCTGCAGACCACCCTTTCCCACTGAACCTAAGTAAGTAACTAGGATTATGTAAGTTCCCTAATATGCAGCATAGGTGAATAAACCTTAGCTTATCGTTAGTGTACTGTTTACACAACATTTTTGTTGCCATCTTCGTCCCTTCCTCCTTACTTTTCTTTGGTATTCATGTGCAGGGTTGCTATCCAGTCCTTGAATTATATTTCAGAGTCATACACAAAAAAAGTATTATACATATGCTGAAATGGATGTAATATATGAAGAGAGCTGGTGATGAGTTGGGCTATTCGTTCCCCAATCTCAACCACTTGGTATATGATCTATGATCAGAAGCAATTTATCATCCTTTCATTTGGTATTCTTAGAGAACACATTAAAAGGTCGTGTTTGGTAGGGCTCTGTGTCTGTGGGCTCCTCCACTGGAGCTGGGTCGGAGGCCAGAGCTTAAAATTGTGGCTCTGCCTCCATACGCAATAAGGGTGCCGGCTCCTCCAAGTGCGCAAGGCGCTCCTCGCATCGCCATTTGGTGCAGCTCCTCCAGCTCCGGTGCTGGAACTGTTGGTGGAACCAGAGTGCCACCAAACAGGCCCTAAAGTAGTTGAAAAAGTGAAAATATATGTATATTCCCTTAGAAATGAAAATTTGTATGTCTCTACATCGAACAGTGAGATTTAAGTCTTCTACTTAAGCAAAAAGAAGCAGTAGGTGATTATTTGTTTTCCTTTTATTAGCAAGATCCAAGTCCTGGTGCAATGGTACTTGATAGAAAAAAGAGCAATTAACTCTGCATTTATTTAAGAGATACCCTCTGTTTGATGTGGCATTTATTTTTATTATTGATTTTTGTTTTGTTATAAGGTAGGAAAGTTGAACTAACAAACTTAATAATTCTTCAAGAAAAACAACTTTATGTGTTTGTAACATTTTAAAAAACAGATTTTATTGGATCAATTATAGCTGCCTCATTGTTGTTTGGAGCTTCATATTGTCACTAATTTACTCATCTCTCTCTTGTCACTAATAAATTTTACAATTATTGTTTCATGCATTTGCTAGAAACACTAATACCCTTGTATTGTGCGGTGAACTACCACTCATCCTCAACATTTTCAGGATGTATGTTTGCCCAAAAAAAAGAAAATCTTTCAGAATGCTTATGGTAGCGTCCGAAATATACTATGCAACATCAGGGCCTGGTCCATTTTACTGATGTTGAAATTGCAAAGGAGGGACATGAATTAAATCCATTTGGTAACATTCACACGAAGGTATACACTACTAACTTCATCAGTGTTTAGTAATTGTAAGCGTTGTTACAGTTTGATGTCACCTGCCGGTTCTTTGTTCTCACATCTCGTATAAGTTTTATCAGGTTGCTTGTTTACAATCTCTGGAGTTTGAGCATCACCTGGACAATGTGAAAGATCAGTTCTGGCTGGTTGACACTTGACAGCGAAGTGAGATCCATGTCGTGCAACCTGCAGGGTCTTGATGCAGAGGTAATCTTTCTGAAGATACCCAGAGCTAGATGTGTCTTTTCTTGTTCGCAATCTTTTGCCCTTGAAATGACCGAAGAACACAAACTACCTGGTCGGCTGTGCTCCAATAACAGTAGCTGCAGCTTTTGTGCTTGTTTCCTACAGTGATTGGTGAGTGTGGTTGCTGCAGAACGGCCACAGTGCTGCTGCAGCAATCACTGCCGATCAGGCGATTACACCCAAAAATTTAGTTTATCCAGTCAATGGCTTGCAACTCTTATTGTTTGTACAATCTATGTAAATAAATGAGATTTGAACTTCATCATATACGACAGTTGACATGCCATTATTGATAGATAACCTTACATGCTAGGTGACACCTATTCAATACTAAACGTCTGCCATGTTCTCTTGCAGAAGCGTGATTTATGTGCCCATTTCGGAGGGGGGTTGGGGCCAACCCGCCGCATGCAGGACATGGGCACAACTGTTGGCATATAGCGTTAGGTATAACCGTTAATGCATCCTGATGCTGATGGGTTGCTGCTGCTGTGCATGTTTGCCTACATTCCTCTTGATTGTTCGCCAATAATTTGCGACATGGGCGTTGTGATGCGAGTTGTTGATCGCTACCGGGACCCCCGGGTGACAAGTGTAAACCGTAATGGAGTTGTTCCCTGCCCCTTTGTTTTATTTATTTTACCTTTTGGATGGATAGCATTTGGTGACAGGTCACAGGGTGATGCTGTGCGTTGTCTCTGGTTTGATGTTGGTTTCTACTGGCCAGATGGATGCAGCCGATCGGGTGTAGCTTTGGCAGCAATACTGCATGGCTACCGGTGATGAGGACCTTATGAGATGTGGTTGATTTATCGTTGTAGGTCCATTTATTCATAAGCATATCATTTGCCTGCAGAGAAGATATCATCAGGCTGTGTCAGCTAACGCAGGGCAAGTACCTATCATCATGCCAAAAGCAGAGGATGGAGGTTGCGTAACTGGATCCCTAATGCCACAGCGTCTGTTGGACTAAATCTCCCCAATGCAAATCTTGAGTTCCGGTTAAAAATTTCTGAATTTGGGTAACCTCTCAACCACAAAATCCAGCTGCTAACCAATTCCAACAAGATCCCATTGGTTAAGCACTATATATATATATAGAAGACAATATTTGGCTACCACTTGCTTGCGAAGACAATTATGCTTCACCTAGCTCATTAAGGCGTACCAGACACAAAGTGTGGCTTTTGGCTTTTTGTAAAATATATACAAATGACATCCTTGGACGTGAAATATTTCCCTTATTAGCACGCAAAATAAAGACCCTTTGCTTTAAGGTTCAACGGTGGCTAATTAAGGAGCTTAACCCACAAGGCATCGGTGGACAAGGTAGGGTCAATATCTTCTCTTTTTTTCCTCCTCTTTAGAGCAACTCCAACAGTTTGGCAAAACCACTTGGCAAATTAGGATTTTTGGCAAAACCACAAAAAACCTCCTCTAACAACTTGGCAAAAACACTTGACAAATTGGCAAGCTTGGCAAAATGAAGCCTTCCCGGCGCAAATATGCGCGCCTGGTGCATGCGCCATCTCCTTCATGCGAGAGGAAGAGGAATTGCCCCAGCTACATGCGTCCCCACAAAAAATTAATACATGTGGACCACTAATTTTCAATTTGACAAGCCTAAAATTGCAAACTGTTGGAGAATGACTATTTTTTCACTTGGCAAATGAGTTTTAGACTTGGCAAAACTAGAGATTTGCCAAGTGATGTTTGCCAAACTGTTGGAGAGGATTGCGGGAGAGCTACATGTCATTTCGTTTAATTTTTAAGGAAGAATAAAGTTCTGTTAGGTTACAACTTACAAGACTTTTGGATCTTAAGAGCCTTTTGTCATCCTTTTTTCTTCCTAAAAGGAAGCTTATCATCCCAAATATGAAATGAGGCTCTGGCCCTTCACAATGAGCCGATCGATTTTTAGATAATGGATAAGCATATCCGGCCTCTACATCCGAGGATGTACACCGCCAATTATTACAAAGTTTTTCAAAGGAATAGAGAGATAAAGCCAAGGTCTTATAGAACAACCCGGACGCTAACTCAAACAATATAAGTGTTTCCATCCTTTATTGGATATCTCTAGAGCAATTACTTCTAACTTCTTGCTCATCGTGGAGAGTGCGTCCTTGGCTATCCCATCAAGCCAGCAAAATTGCCCACGAGCGCAACCAAAAGCTCCTCCGAAAATGACCTGCATGATAGAGTTATATTTCATTTGATTAAAGATAATATCATTACGGCATCTCCAGATAGCCCAACACATTGCAAACCACCCCCACCCAAATCAATTTTCTAATCTTTTTATGTTGATTAGTAAGCCAACTCCCAAACATGTGGTTGATTGAACTAGGTGGGGTTAGCTTAGTAGCAAAGAAGATAATCCTCCAAATCATTTTGGTAAGGGGGCAATCTAGGAATAAATGTTGGATATTTTCATTCCTATTGCAGCGAGATACATTTCGACTCCTTTCCAATTTTTC
Organism: Themeda triandra; assembly: GCA_018135685.1. Taxonomy (NCBI): domain Eukaryota; kingdom Viridiplantae; phylum Streptophyta; class Magnoliopsida; order Poales; family Poaceae; genus Themeda; species Themeda triandra. Next base: position 639,383 of record JAENPR010000230.1, on the reverse strand, counting down.
TTAACAAGGTTGTCTTTAGTTAAAACGACACCCTTTTGTAAGAACCAAAGAAAGATTTTGATTTTTAGAGGTATTTTTAACTTCCAAATCATCCTATGGCGAAAAGGTGGTCGTGTATTTATCAGAAAATGATACATGGAACGGACTGAAAATAACCCAGAATTGGTTAAAGTCCAACGAAAATAATCAGTTCCTGCCACCAGTTCAACATTGGAGATTAGTGCTACTAAGCTCTGCCATTCAGAAAGTTTATTATCCACCAGCGCCCTTCTAAAGGAAATGTTTAGGGGTCTGGTATTCATCACTTTTGAGACCGTTGCATGTGGGTCTCGTACTATATTAAATAAGGATGGATATTTAACTTTCAATGGCTTATTGCCTACCCATATACCATCCTTGATATCGAAGGAACCGTTAACTAGTACCTCATCCTTGATCTCGCATGAGGCCTCTCCAAAAATGAGAGTCATTGGGTTTGGTCACACTTGAGTAAGACTTTTGGAGTTCGTATTTATTCCTTAGCATAGATTGCCACATGCCTTCTGTGTTTAAAAGATTAACCAACCATTTGGCTAGAAGGCATTTATTTTACAGATGCAAATTAAGGATACCTAATTCTCCTTGGTCCTTAGGACGGCACAAGATATCCCATTTGGCAAGTCGGTATCTGTGTTTATCAGAGGAACCTTGCCAGAAGAACCTAGATCTATAAAAATCTAGCCTCTTAAGTACTCCCTTGGGTATCTTAAAGAAAGACATCATGAACATGGGTAGGCTACTTAGAACAGAGTTCAACAGAATTAGTCTTCCCCCATAAGACGGTATTTTGCTTTCCAAGAAGAGAGCTTCTTTTTGAACCGGTCTTCTACCTTGCTCCATTCGAATTAAGGAGTTTTCTGTGGTGCATGGGAATCCCTAAATATCTCGAAAGGATATTCCCGTGTTCTGACCAAAGAGGTCGGTATAGAAATTTTCCATCTCTTTGGCTGCACCATAGCGAAGATTTTGCTCTTGTGAAAATTGATCTTTAATCCGATAGCTGTTCAAAAGCGCAAAGCGCGGTTTCGATTATGTGCTTGCTCGATCGTGATCTAAAAAGATAACGGTGTCATCTCGCATATTGTAAAATGGATAGACCGTCATCTATAAGATGGGGAACGACACCTCTTATTTGACCATCGGCTTTTGCTCTGTCAATAAGAAGAGCAAACATATCTGCAACGATGTTAAATAAAACGGGTGACATAGGGTCTCCCTGTCTAAGACCCCGTTTACTTTGGAAGTAGGGTCCCACATCATCATTAACTTTGACACCTACACTTCCTCCTGTCACCATTGCTTCAATCCAGCGACACCACTTTGGTGAAAAACCTTTCATACGTAGCGTTTCTTTGGAGAAAAGACCACTTCACCTTGTCGTATGCCTTTTCAAAATCAATTTTGAAAATGACACCGTCCATTTTTTTGGTGTGAAGTTCATGGATGGTCTCGTGTAAGATAACGACCCCTTCCATAATATTACGGCCGCGTAAAAGCCGTTTGTGTTGGTCTCACCATAGTTTTAGCTACTAAATTAAGCCTATTTGTGTCCACTTTAGTGAATATTTTGAAACTCACATTTAGAACACAAATCGGCCTATACTGCTGGATTCTAGTGGCATTATCAATCTTTGGAATTAAGGTGATGATGCCAAAATTCAGGCTATAGAGATCAAGAGCCTCTCTATGCAATTCCTCAAATAAAGGTAAAAGATCACCCTTGATAACTTCCCAAAAGACCTGATAGAATTCCGCAGGAAAACCATCCGGGCCTGGAGCTTTATTATGCTCCATTTGGAAGACCGCTTCCTTCACTTCTGATTCAGTGAAGGGACTTATGAGGATATCATTTTCCTCCGGTGATACCCGTGGAATATCCGGTTTTGCTCTTCAAACAAAGGAAATGTCGAGAGCTTCGGTTGGCCAAATAGATCCTTGTAATAAGTCATAATATGACTTTTGAGGTTATTATCACCTGTGACAACACCTTAATCACTTTCAAGTTTAAAAATGTGTTGTTTGCGGTGTTTTCCATTGGCTACCAGATGAAAGAACCGGGTATTAGCATCCCCTTCCAAAAGGGTTTTAATCTTGGCTCTCTCATACCACTTTAATTCCTCTTCTCTCAAGAGATTAACCAAATGTTCTTTAAGATAGTGTTTCAAATTAATCTCTTGATCCGATAAAGGAGTGGTTTCAGGCTCTCCTATCAAGATCATCTAGGAGAGCTAGCAAAGTTTTTTCTCTTTACGATAAGACCTGCAAAGTGTTTAGCCCAACCTCTTAGATATTGTCGGAGTCTACGGATCTTAAACTGCCAACATTCAAGGGGGGTGGATCCATTGCATGGTGAATTCCAAATATTTGCAACCATACCATAGAATCCCTCTCTAATCAACCATCCCCTCTCAAATTTGAAGGGACGGTTGGTTTGGTGGGTTGAAACACCTGTATTAAGCACCAGGGGAGTATGGTCAGAAATGTTTCTATCCCTGGGTTGTACTTGTTGTTAAAGGGTACTTGAACTCCCATTCGCACTAACGAGAACTCGTCTAACTTTTCAAAGGTGGGGTCATCACCTGGACTCCGCCCAAGTATAATGGCGGCCGCCCATTGAAATCTCCTTGAGATCCGAGACTCAATGACCGCATTGAAAAGATTTGGCCATTTAGGGTCGAAGTCCCCAGAACTTTTATCCTCCGGGCTTCGCATTATGTTGAAATCTCCTCCAATGATAAACGAAAGAGTTTCTTTGAAACATGTATTGGCGAGTTCAATTAGGAAATCATTTTTATTTTGGAGCCGTGCTGGGCCATAGACCGTGTATAGCACAAATTTGAAGTCATCTGATTTGACTCTGAGAGTGAATTTTACATAGAAATCTCCCTCAACAATGGCTCCGATGTCAAAGAAAGACAAATCCACACCAAGCAAGATACCCCCAGACCTTCCGTGGGGTGCCATGGCATGCCAAATAAAATCCTGTCCCCCATAAAGATTTTTGAGGACATGATCCGGGAATGAATCCCGTCTTGTTTCAGAGAGAGCAATGAAATGAATTTGCTCCTCCTTAACTAGTTCAGCCAAAAATCTATGTTTAGCCAAGTCACCAAGACCTCTGCTATTCCAGAAAACCCCCTTCATTTTAAAACATCGATGCAACCGATCATTGTATAGTTTCTGAATAAACAGGTGAACTGATGACTCGATCGCCTTTGGTGTTGTCATTACGTCCATCTATCTATCAGCGTCAGGGCTTACTGGCAGGCAAGGACTAAGCATGCACTACTGATTGCCGCAAAGCTGGAAGATTTATTTACTAACCCGGAATGTTCTTGCTTGCTTGACTAGACTACATAGGTATATGCTCACTAAGGATGAATGTCGTAAACGTAAGGATGGATCGGAGCAAGGGGAAAAAGGTCAGGTTCCAATATAGGGAAAAGTCAGGCATGCATTGCATGCTCCCATGAGACATTATATTGTACAAGTAAGCTGCTGGACTCTCGTGTCACGACGCATGAAAGCGACGTCAAACTCAAGAGGCCGGCCCCATACACAATTTTTTTTGGGAGATGCCGTATAGAAATACACCTGTAAAGTTTACAGCTTAAAGTATTCTTTTGATCGTTTTGAAAAAAGATGTGGGATGAAGGTAGTGCTTTAAACAAACATGTCTTCATCATGCCGCTTATGAGAGTGCCACTGATAAGCAAGGTAGTGCTTCTAACGAACTTTATGCTAAATTACCATTAAAATGCGCGAGTTTCATGAGAAGCATATAAACCTGAGAGAAATCTGAAAATGTTTTAAATAATATTGTTAATTTAAAGAACAAATGCAACCCTGTAAGGCTAGTCTCAATGGACAGTTTCATTGCACAGTTTCACATACTATTTAAAGCTTTAAAATTTTGATACGAAACAACTCACTCCCTCAATACATAGTTTCATTGCACAGTTTCACATACTATTTAAAAGCTTTCTATGGGTCCATCGTTGTCTCTCTCTCCTCTCTTCCACCAATGACCTTTCTCCATGCATGTGGATGAAATAAAATAACACTCTCAATGGGGGTTTCACACACTTTTCAATATTTTGGAAACACCGCTATATAGTTTCACCATGGTGAAACGAATTCCTTCTCTCTCCTCCCAATTTCATGCAATTTCATGCAAATGCGGACATGGCAGTCTATTTAATGTGCATGACACTCCCATGAAACCTCCATTGAGACTGGCCTAATTCTTATAAATTCAGAAAGAATTTGCTGGCCTTTTCTCTGAATACAGTGTACAGAGGTCAGACAACTTCAAAAGATAAATTAACTATGGTATAATGGCAGCATCTTTTCCTCTCTGAATCTGATGAAAAAATATTATTAGCTTACATGAGCAGTCAATTTACTTGACTTGGGGGATTGATTAAGACGCTACAAATAATTGCAATAAACAGTTATTGCAGCCGTATGCAGTACGTGAGCTACCGTTGCCACAATAATTTAATTTTGTGCAGCCATCGTCTTTTCATCAATCAGTGTTTGGATTTCCTCTCCATACATTTATATCTTTGTTTATCTACACTAGCAATCTGTCACGGATCTGCTTCACATGCCACTGATGAGAGGCATTATGGGGATATTAAGAGCACACCCAACTTTCGGCTATAGTAGAAAGGGACAGAGAATCTAATGTTGTACACGCCAATCAACCGACTAATCATCAACCAATCTCGATTGGTTTTAATTATTAGGTCCTCTATTTAATTCAAAATATAGGCCAAGTTTTATGTGTGTGGCATTAAATTAGTGGTGTACTGCTACTAGCTGATAATGAAAGGGAAAAGGTGCAAATATTTTCAGGTAGTTACATTCATACAGACACACGTATATGCAGGCGGCGTAATATAGGTATATGCAGAGAAAAGCTAGAAATTACTTGACATCACAAAGTATGCATGAAGATAGTTCAGTAAGATATGTAGATTGAAAACATATGGTGAATTTCTTCATGGTTTTTGTTATTCAAAAGAAATACTACTTGAATTATCATTGACCAATGATCAGTTCTTCAGTTGTCAATTGAATATCCTTCCTGCTTGCATCAGATCAGTACGTAGATGACGATCTCCATATCCAACAGGTACATATTCCAAATGATGATATCATGATTCGTCAAAAAAATGATGATATCATATACATGCATATAGCTTCTCCAGAACAATCTAATACACAGTTAGATCACTACATGCAAAACCTGCAGATCATCATATGGGAGAGAAGCAAGAAAAGTAGATGCGGAAGGCAATCATAGTAATGCATCAACATTGCAAGGCAAGAAGAAGGGAATTCGAAATTTTCAAAAAGGATTAGCTGTTCACTTCACCTTCAGTTCTTGACTTGTCGATTCAGTGTTCTCCGCCGATTGAAGCTCTACAACATCAGGGAGCTCCAAAAAACTACTATAGCTAGAAAATCAATAAGAAATCAATCTATACCGCACCGAGAAATTTGTGAGTTGCCCTTGGGACGCTGCTAGTCCAGTATATCTGCTGTGCATCCACGAGCAGATGAAACTGCACAGCATGATCTGATAGTTTATTTAGGCCATCATGCATGTTGTGGGCCTTTGGCCACCTAGCAAATAAACCACACATGCACCTCAGATCATGCTGGCAGCTTCAGCTACTAGAGGATGCACCACAACATCTAGAGAGGGAGAGAGAGAGAGGGAACGAAGGAAAGGAGAAGGATGCGAGGAGGAAGAAAGGCTGGGAAGAGAGGGGTAGCATATATAGCCGTGGCACGAAATCATGTGATTGGCCAGGCCTTGATATTGGTGGTTAAGTAGCTAGCTAGGAGAAGGGGAAAGGAGTGCTTAGTTTGCTCTAGCTAGTTTGATGTAACAACTAACTAACGTGGTGGTCCCAACGGCAAATATATACATTGTGTCACCCTCAATACCCCCTAACCACCACCTTTTGTCTTAGACTTTGTGAGAAAAATATTTTATTTTAAATATATGCACATAATCAACCTACACATACATAAAAAATGGGTGCCTGTATTAGCTAGCTAGCTACCGTTGCTAATGTAGCTCTAAATGCGTCATAACCTGACTTATGGACAGCTTTCTGAGTTTCAGTTCCCAACTAACAGGTTCATATGTAGTACTTAATAATATACTAGCTATGCTATACTACGTATTTGTCAAACCAATATTCTTTTCAAAAATAAACAGTGAGAGTAGTGTCAAAAGGTTTATGGCTCTTCGCTTATGGATTATATGGAAGGCCTTGATGACATATATAATAAATGGGCCAAAATTGTACTGCCTGGCCCATAGCTTCACAATTCTTTTTAACAATGTTTTATATACCCCGCAAAAAAAAACAATGTTTTATATATGAGTGCACAAATTAATCAAGGAACTAGTAAGTCAACTATCAACCTCAACTAATCTCAAAAAAAAAAAAAAAAAAAAAAAACTATCAACCTCAACCAAAGGAAGTAGTAAGTCCAAGAGAAAATGATAATAAGAATTATGTTGGTATATATAACCATGCATATAGGGCTGAGAAATGTTACAAACATGATTGCACTTTTGTTTTAGTCAGGATGATGGACAGATATTTATCACAATTCAAAAACTTAATTAAAGCCAAGAAAAAAAGTGCAATGTGTTGCCATAAGCTACCTATTTTGAATTGCAACTTTTGGAAAGAACTATGAAAAATTATAAGTGACATATTTGGTGATCTGATAAGAAAATTGTGTGAGTGGTTAGCTAGGATATACTGGTTTTGCTTTTTCCTTTTTTATGGTTTTTTTATTATTGGTCACAATGCAAGCAAACAATTCAAGTAACCAGAAAGCGAGATGCACGCCTGTGAATTGAATTGTGTCGTCTGTATAATAGCTGGCATTGTACGTATGCATGCACGATATATCTGTACTGATACGTACGTACATAAATACATAACACTCCTACTACTATACATCATGCATGTTGCGAATAAAAGGCAATGTGGACACCTTTGTTTGTTGTAGTCTGTGTAGCTGTACAACTGGAGAGAGAGAGAGAGAGAGAGAGAGAGAGAGAGAGAGAGAGAGATACATGTGCATGTGAGATGTACACGTACACAGCGTGCAAGCCCACAACTTTTTGGTTGTAGAAATCATTGGCCGTTGAAAAGTGATCGTGTCGTATCGTGGAGGACACCAACGGAAATAAAGTCATCAACAATCAAATGCAAGGTTTGATTACTACTTGATGATCAGCTAGCTAATATAACAGTGCATTTCGTCCCCCTTAATTAATAAACTCTGTGTAGCCTCTGGGAGAGGTTAACTGACAGTGCACACTGCAGTTGTTATTGATTTGTACAATTTTGTACTACTGATGATCAGGAACAAATTAATTGTGTGTTTGGTCGTTTCACAATTACCATGGTCGAGTGACACATGCCTGCATGTGCTTTGTTTAGGACTAACTACAGGAGCGCCATATATATATGCACATGCATATGTGTATGTGTATCCTTGTTAGCTAGATATTCCCTTGTCCTGTATATATCTCAGTACAGCAGTGATGAGTCGTTGTTCACGATGCCACCACAATTTTTGTGATATCAAAGGTGTCCTCTATATATGCACCAATAACCAACACTGCACATGCATCGGTACACCTCCATCTAAGTCGTTTTCTTCATAACAAATAATTCATCCCAAGCTTTATTTTTTAGAAAAAAGAATATATTAATATTCTATCTTCTGCATCGACGAATGCATATATGTATATTAGTCAAACACTGTTAGGCCACACATAATCTGAACATTAATTTCTTCTCACGCATTCATGTATGTAGAGATTTATACTGAAGATATATAACATATTGCCTGGGGTTATGATACATGTCAGGTCATTCACTCAAAGATACATGTATGTCGTCCTTGTTTTTTCAACTTCCAGGCTACAAGAAAGTGACGCATCGTTACGTTGTGACTTGTGAGAGAAAAGAAGATGACAGCTTGCCTATGTACGTCTTGCTCACGGTTTGAAATTAGAGAGCCTCATGCATGTGCCTGATCTGCATGTGCATGGCTGAACGATATGGAAGAGGTGAGCTAGGCAGCCACGACATTCATATGCAGGACTTGGGTAGCAAACACATGACCAACCCTAAGAAACCGCATCCTACACATGACGACCTTAATTACTCTAGTTCATACTATCCTAGCTGGTGATCACTTATCAGCGATAGCTAGCAGCTACTAGCCAGATAATCCTGCTGGTCTTGATGGAGAGAGACAGAGAGACATGGATAGATTTTTTTTCTCAATCACGCAAAAGACATACGCGTTTTTGTATTAAGAGAAGAGTTTGTCACATCGGGATTTTACATGATTTGCAATCTCGTTCGTTCGCCTATCTCTCTTTGCGTCTACTGTATTACTCATTGAATCAAGCAACCGAGGTGCTTAGCTTCAGCTTCCACCCAGAGCTCCTGAAGCTGAGAGGCTGCTCCGCGGAAGCAACGCACCAAGCAACGTCGCTGTATCGAACTAGATATGCCTAGTGAAGGAACACTCAACGATGATGTGGTCGATCGCCTCTGGCTCTTGATCGCAAAGGAAGCAGTTGTCGTGGGTGTCGAGGCCGTGTCACCGCCATCGATTTGCTATCCAGTTGCGCCTGCGAATCGCGAGCCACAAGAACAACTTCACCCTGAGTGGCGCCCACATGCATCAACTTCACCCTGAGTGGCGCCCACATGCATCTCCCAGATCCTGATGCATCCTAGTATTGGATGAGATCCCAAAATTCTTATTCTTTATTGGTTCATTCACAAGACCGTAGCAATATAATTCTAGAAAAAAAACTGCTCAATTTAGGCTAGACAATAGAAAATTGCTCATAGATCCCAGAATGAAGAACCATTACCAACCCATAAAATTAAAGGTCAAGTCATGCATGCTGAGCATATTACAAAATTCAAGTAGAAGTAGTTTGCAATCTTGAAGAATTAATGCTTCCACCGAAAAATTGAGAAGACAAATGATTTCAAACTTCAACATGATCCACTACTTTTTGGTCAATAGAAACAAATTTAGTCGAAAGATTGGCCCGATTATTCTAGCCCACTTGCACCACCTTGTGACATGGTCAAGTGACCAAGTATGAGCCCACTCATGCACCTTGATGGGCACCCAAAAGCGACCCTAGGATAAATTGATTTGGCTTTAGAAGAGAGGACAAGTAGCTAGCTAGAACCTATAAGTACCAATGCTAGCAAGTTTAGGTGTGACACATGAAATTAAATGGGAAAAAAAGCATGGTATCTGTTAGAAATTGTTGGAAGTGATGTGAATCTCACGAGGACAGATTGGTCAGGGGATCCTCACATAGGCACACATTGACAAGAAGGCTTGAGCATGCATGGAAGTCAAGAATGGATGGAACACTTACAAAGAAAGCAGCAAACTTAGAGCTAAGCTGATGGTTTATAGAACAAGACGACAAGCTTACATGAGTCCATGATAAAGAAGAAGAAGAAGAAGAGAGGCGCATATTAGACGACAAAGTTTTTTTTTCTAGAAAGGGCATATGAACATTGAACACTTTGTAGAGAGAAGCAATTTTTTGAGGAAAAACAGAAGGGCAGACGGGCCAGGCCGGAGTTGTCTACGGCCACGGCCCACGGGGCATGGTCGGCCCAGCCCAACAGAGCGCACCTGCACACCGTCACCACTCAGCGGAACCCTTGGCCCTCCCTCTTCCCCCGCACCTGCACCGCGCAGCACTTCACGCGCCGCCGACCTCACCTCCGCCCACCTCTTCGCTCCCCTCCCGTAGCCGCCGCCGCCGGCGCGGCTCACCGTTCCATCCCCCTGCCGCCTCCTGCAACGGCGCCGGGCGGGCGGAGATCCATCCCGACTCGCCGGTAAGCTCTCCCCGTCTCGCTTGGGTCGCTCGGGACCAAATCCAAGCCTAAACCCATTGCTTCTCTGTGTAGTTTCCAATCCATCCGGATAGTCCCGGCTGGATTTGCTCGCTACTCTTGCGTAGCACCAATCCGACCCGTCTCTATTTCGATTCCATTGATTAGGGCTCGGTTCGAGATCGAGCGCACTGTAGCCCTCGTGTACCCTAATGCTGTGGGAGTGCTACTGATAAGCAGTCACTTTATTTCATTAGCTCCTAAGCCCTGCCTGGTGAAGAAGCGGTGATTTGGGATTCTCATGTGCGCTAGATAGTCCATGGGTCGCTTGAGGGATGTTGCTGAAGATTTCTGGTTTGTCACACCTGCAGGTGACCCCAAGTGGGTGGGGCAACCATGCCCAAGGTTAAGAACCCCCATGTTTTCATGGACATATCAATCGGTGGAGGCAGCGCCGAGAGGATCACATTCGAGGTTGTCAAGCATGCTTTATTATTATTACTATTATTATTACTATTATTATTATTATTATTTTGCATAATGGCTCACTATTTTCAGCTGTGGTGGACATGGTGACATGCACCATATTAACTCACTGTGATTGTTTTGCAGCTATTCGCAAATGTAGTTCCAAAGACTGCAGAGAACTTCAGGGCACTCTGTACTGGTAATGTTGGTTTCACTCTGTGAAACAGCAGTGTGCGTGTGCTTGTGTTGAGTTGTTCCTATAGCATATGTTCAAGTTCTAAGGCAATCTCTGCCCAACATGTAGGTGAAAGAGGCCTTGGAGCAACTACTCAGAAACCACTCTATTATAAGGGAACAAATATCCATCGCATAGTTAAAGGGTTTGTTGCTCAGGTACTTAAAGATCACGGATCTGGTTGTTGCTTATTTCTTAGCTAGTGATAGTACATTGAAATATTTTTGGGATTGAAATATTGAGCTATAAGGAATATACATACAATTGACCTATTCATCTAGCTATTATCTTTGACATCTTTTTTGTTCAAACTAAACTTATCAAATTTTCTTCCTGCAGGGTGGTGATTTTTCAAGCGGAGATGGTATTGCTTCATTAGCCCAGGCTTCTTCTTTCAACTGACTTCTTCCTGTCGTGTACTTTATAAGCTCAACGTTGCATGCTATTTCCAGGACGTGGTGGAGAGAGCATTTATGGTGGAAAATTTCCAGGTTACTAGCTACATTGAAACTTGTGTCAGTTACAAAATTTGTTTGTTAGCTATCAGTGACTGTCCTGTTAAGCTTGTCCTGAAGTTTTCTTCCATTCCATCATGTGTTCTACAGATGAAAACTTCAGACTACTGCATGATCAGCCTGGTGTCCTGTCCATGGCAAATTCTGGACCAGACAAGAATGGGTCACAGTTTTTTATTACATTCAAACCTCTACCTCATCTTGATGGGTATTGCTTCTTGTTCTCCGGTCACTTGGCTTTATTAGATTCTCAGTTCTCTAACCACAATTCCACAACAAAAAACTAATATTCTGTCGTTTATTTTGATGACATCAAGTAATGATTTAAAATAAGTGATGATGACAACCAACGCAGATCATGTTGGAGAGCTGAGCATCATTGCATTAAGTAGAAAGTTTTAAAATACACGTTTACATCATGCTGCACCCCTAGATAGTATACTGTACTTTCGTTGACAGTATTTGATGTCGCTAGTTCCTAACTACCTGCGATGTCTCGTCTTACATTTCCTGCCTCCAGCAAACTCAAATGAATTTCAAATTGTAATATTTGTAGCAAACATGTGGTCTTTGGGAAGGTGGTCAGTGGAATAGCTTTGCTTAAAAAGCTTGAAGCAGTTGGTGGCGAAAGTGGAAATCCTTCTCGTCAAGTGAAAATTGTAGACTGTGGTGAAGTTTCCAACACAAATTCTCAAGATCTGCTAAAGGGAGAGAAAGGTATAAATAGAAGAAGACAATGTACAACTGCAAGTATTGTATGTTTTTGTTGCTCATCTTCCTCATTACCACTTCTTTTGCAGAAAAAAAACCAAGAACGGCAGATGGTGACTACAATACTGAAGGGAGAGCCAAATCAAAAAAGGCATCCGGTGATTATAAGCAACGAAAGAAGAGAAAGCACTATTCGTCTGATTCATATAGCTCAGATACTTCAGACTCATTGTCCTATTCTTCAGATAGTGGCTCTGATTCAGAATCACACTCATCAACGGATACTAGCTCGTCCAGTGATCCTAGGCGCAAGAGAAGGAAAGGATCTAAAAAGGAGAAGCACAAGCCCACAAAGAGGAAGGGTAAACATACAAGGAATAAGAAAAAGAGTAGAGGATCCAAAAGGCGATCTAAACGGTACAATGTTAATAACCTGCATAATGTTGCTACTTTTTTAGCATGGGATGACTTCTTGCTGAAATTCCTCCTTTTTGGCGTGGTTTGTCTTTAGGAGCTATGGGAGTTCAAGTGATGATTCAGTAAGCTCTGAGACAGATAACACCAGTTCTGGCAGTGAAAATGGCAGCCATCGTACCAAGCGTTCCTTGCCGAAAGGTAGTAATCTAATTCCATTAGATTTAATGTGTGTTATATATTTGCTATCTACATATCCTAGTGGACGTCAGTTTGAGTGCATATATTTCTGGCCTGCTAAAACCAGTTCTCCAATGCTCGACAATTTCTGCTTGTGAGGTTGCCATGTCTAACTAAAAAAGGAATGCTGTGTTGGATCTTTTTTCTGCTGCTATTTGGTTTATTACATTGGTAATACCTTTCTAGCATCAATTAAAAAAAATAAATAAGTTCTGACTGCCCTAGTGCCTTATTCATGGTATTATTAATCATCACTGTTTATCGATGGTGATGTGTTTTTCACTAAACAAACTTATATTTTTCTTTTGAGACAAGTCATACGTGAAATGGAGCATGTTCACATGAATGCCAAATTATCATTTTCCCCCTATCTGAAAGCAACTGTTGATAACTTACTACGGCATATTCTACAATATCTACTAATAGTTTGAAGTTTCTCATTTTTTTGTTTTCAATTTTGAAGTAGTAATCATTTCCCCTGTCTAGCAGATAAAGATAGTACGAAAATGAAAAACTCCGAACAAGGAATATCTTCTCAAGATGTAGACAAAGGCAAACAAACAGTTGCTACTGTCAACCGATCACAATCACCTGATGGAAGTAAACCCTCAAACAAAGATGACAATGGGGCTGATGACAGATATGGAAATTACAATTCAGAAGATAGGTATAGCGTATTTCATGTTTTGATTTATCAACCACATGTTCCTTTTGGGTTCCTATTGGCTATTACTACCATTGACAGAGCAAAGTTTGTACTGTTCAACTTTGAGACGACTAGTTATTTTGAGTGGCTAATGCACACCCTTTTTTCTAAACACAGGAATGATCCAGGTGCAAGATCCAGGATCAATCCCACCCAGGTTGATGTAAATTTAACAAAACCAGTAAATGTAGATGGCAACATTGGTGGTGATAATGCAGAGGTTGGGATATCTAGAGCTGGTACAGAAAGGCACCTGCCAAGCAATGAACCTGTGTCCACCAATGGTAAAGCTTTAGCTGTGGGTTCTGCAGACAATGGGCAGCCTCAACGAATCAGGAAAGGACGTGGTTTTACTCAAAAGTATGGGTATGCACGCCGATACAGGACGCCATCTCCTGAGCGCCCCCCTGTTCGCCCCCGCTACGATGGAGGGAGAGATGATAGATGGAACAATTTCAATAGGTAAATTTGAAATTAGACTATTTATCAAACTTTGACATATTTGACATTTGTACTGATTTCTCATCATGTTCAGGTATGGAAGAAATGGTCCTTACAGTAGGCGCTCGCCAGTAAGGAGGTACCGCGGCTCGCCAAGAGCCAACAGCCCATCCAGGTTGGTATTTCTTATGTGTTGAAGTGAGATTCTTGCAGTTACAATCTGTTTCTTCCCAACTATTATTTTACCTTATTTATGCATTGTTTTATGCCATAGGGTATGGTAGTATAAATTTGTTTCTGGGAACCAACCTGCTCATTGTAAATAGTCAGTTGGAAGCAATTGCTAATTGGTTGTAATGCTTAAATTATTCGAACTATTATTACTCCTCATTGGTAAAAAGAATAACACCAACAAGTAAAGAACATGATATTAAATATTTTATCATATCCAATCTAGATAAACCTGTCATTACTGTAAGCTCTAACTGTCTTTTTTTTTCCTCAACTCTCTCTCTCTCATGATGAAAACTGTTGAGGACATTTGTGCCTCTTAACAAAACAGTATGTTGTGTTCATCCCTTTCATAGTTTACCTGGTTTGATTAAATCCCCAAGTTTGTTGGTATTGTGGATACTGAACACTTGATTGTATGATTAAATTTGATCTTCAGATATTGTGTTGATTATTACATGTGCAAGCACCAGATAACCATGCACTGCTTATAGATAAAAAATAAAACTGTTCTCCTTTCAATTTGCTGTCTACCTTTTCTACCACCATTTTGTACAAAGTGATGCTACTTTAGAAGTGGCCCAAATTTGTTAACTAACGTCCATGGCTTTAGGTACCCAAGAAGAGGCCGAAGCAGGAGTAGGTCACGCAGCCCAGCAAGGCGTCATGACCGTGGAGGGTATCGCCGCCCCAGCCCAAGACGTAGCCGCAGCCCTGCAGAACCGAGACGTGATGTGAATGATAGGCCTCGATCAGGTCATGGTGGAGGAGATCCTGACCACCGTGGCAACAGCCCACCTGCCAACAGGTCCAGATCTCCTGAAGCTGCCCCGGCCAAGAGGGAGAGCTCGAAATACAACCGCAGGGGCAGCAGCAGCTCGAGGTCCAGCAGTCCTGATGGAAACAAAGGCCTGGTTTCGTACTGAGATGCAACGGCACAACAATTTACAGGCTCCAAGAACTACGTTTGTTGCTAGTTTAGCATTATGTACGCTTTTGTAATGGCTTACTTGAAACTGCTTTCGATGGAGCTGTACATTTGGATGTCATGTGTTAGACTTGAAATGTTTCTTATGCCAGGTACTTAGAACTACTTCTGAATCAGTATTGTGCTAAGAGTTCAAGTTATTTAGTGCTATGTTTCTTAAGTATTAGAATACTATGTTGCTTATTCCAGTCTGCAAATCATGTACTTCTCTGGCTATAGGCGAAGTTGATGCCTCCACTGTTGTAGCCTCTGCCGGTAGAAGACGCCTGCCAAGCAGGTGGTTTTGGTGCGGTTTGGCAGCTAGTACCTACCAGTCAGTAATCTCTTTCCCAACTGCAGATGATTGTACCTACGTAACTAATTTTGACCGCTCCATCTCCGGTCTCCGGGGGGTGCGGTTAGCATTCGCGAGTGGACTAAGTGGGCCGCGAGTGGACTGAGTGGGCCGACTGGCTGAGACGCACGCGCGACACTAGTGGGCCTGAACTTGCGGCCGCGGTTATTCGGAAACGGCCCAGACTTGCAGTTATTCTAGAACGTGGCACCGTCAAATCAAAACGGAACGGAGCAAAGGCAAGGCAGGATTGCAGGAATCCCCATTTCCCACAGTCCCACTACACAACTCACGAGTGGCAGCGGAGATGGCGGGTGCTCCGGGCGGCGGCGGCGGCGGCGGCGGCGGGGAGAGGTACGTGCGGCGGCTTCCTGCTCTACCGTGGTCTCGTGAAGCGGCGGTCCAATGCTTGAGCTTGACCTTGATTGGAAATGCGTTTCGTGGCAGGGACGAGCGTCGCGGCCGTGGCCGAGGCGTGCCCTTGCGCCGCCCGCCGTCGGCCGTTGGGCTCCGGGGGACCGGAAGCGGAAGCGCGGGCGCGGAGGCGGCGCGCGAGGGAGGTTCCTCAGGCGGACGAGCCGTGGTCGGCGGCGACCCAGGCAGCGGCGGGGCGAGTGGGAGGTAGGTCAGAACCCTGTGCTCTTCCTACCCATTTGAGATTATTAGTAGGGATTGGGGGTCGGGTCGACGAATTTTGGTCATACGACGGCTAATTGTTGATCCAATCTGGTAGATATAGTCCCGTGCTGTGGCGTTGCTAGTGGCTCGTTAGGGTTTATTCGCAGGGATTTTGCAGTTTTGCTCAATTGAATGTCGCCTTGCATTTTGTCTCTGACAGGTTTCACCAGGGTTCTGTCCCACCTGAAAGGGCGCCAAAACGTGGCGGGGTCAGTGCTTATGAGCAATCGTTGAAAGAGTATGTCGACAGGAAGTACTTCCTTGTTATTAGTCCATCAGTTGGCATGTCCTTTGATTCCCGTGCTGAGGCATACGAGTTCTACAACCTGCATTCCTGGGAGCTGGGTTTTGGAATTCGGTGCAATATGATTGTGGATAAAAGTGTTACGACGCAGGAGATAGTCTGCAGCTGTCAGGTATGGAGATGTTCTGCTTGTGTGTTTGTACCTCCGTATAATACAATATTCCGGTTCCAGAATATGCAATGTGTCTTAACTCTTAACTGTGAAAATATCCTGTGTGTTTTAGGGCAAACCAGAGCTATCCAACACTGCCTCGACGCAAACTGATTGCAAGGCTATGATCCGGCTACAAAGGTCCGATGACAAGTGTTGGTACATCCAGGAGTTTCGAGGTGATCACAATCATCCCCTCTCTGGTATATGCAGCGAAAATTTCTGTTGGCCTTCTCACAACCACCTCAAGCACTACCATAAGAATCTAGTCCGCCGTCTTAGGGATGACAATGTAGATCTCAGTAAGAAGCACCAGCTCGTTTATGAATACTTTTGGGGTATGGAGAATTATACGTTCTTGAAGTTGGATTTGGAGACACTGTGTCAGTATATATCATCAAATCTATCAGAAATTGACTCCGACAAGGCAATCGAGTTGTTTGATGACTTCGGTTCGTTGAGGAGGGATGACCCAAGCTTCAAGTTCCGTATTGAGTTGGATGACATCGATCACCAGTTTAATACAGTGTTATGGACTAATGGACCTAGCAGAATGCAATATGCACATTTCGGTGATACTATAACATTTGATACGACGTATAGGACTAACCTGTATGGCTTACCTTTCGGCTTGTTTGTTGGTGTTAATAACCACCATCAAAGTATCATACTAGGCGGAGCGCTGATGCGACGCAAGACAGTGGAAAGTTTCAGATGGCTGTTCCATGAGTTTGTTATATTAATGGGTGGTAAAGCTCCAAGTACTATTCTCACAGGTACATGTTTTATTTTCCAAACTTGATTAAGCTTTCAGTTCATGATTTACTGCTATGCCAGTTTTCCAACTGATATCAAAACTTTGGATTGTGCTAATTGTAGACCGGTGCCCTGAAATGGAGGTTGCAATCCAGGAGGAGTTACCAGAAACAATTCACAGATGGTGCAAGATGCATGTGCTGAAGAATGAAAACCTTGGGCCAATTTGTTTGAAGAAGAATGGATTTAAGGATGACTTCCAGAAGATCACTGATAGCATGTTGACTGTGAGAGAGTTTGAGTGTGCTTGGCGACATCTTCTTGATAATTACAACTTGCATGACAATGCATTCCTTTCACAGATTTATGATACTCGACATAAATGGGCGAACCCCTACTTGAAAGAGAAGTTCTGTGCCAAGCAGACTAGTGCCCTAAGAAATGAGAGCGCAGAAAACATGTTTAAGGGTTATGTACCACTGAATAGATCTATCAATATGTTCGTGCGACACTACAACAAGCTCCAATCTGATCTCAACTCAATGGAAAGCTTTGAGGAGAATAGGAGCAGGAAGGTAATAGGTCCTGAAACACATCTTTCTGTCTGTCATACTTTTATAATTGCTAAATCACATCATGATTTGAATTTCTCTGTCCTGCAGAGGCCCAGAGTTATGAGCAAAGGACTTCCAATTGTGGAGCATGCTATCAAGGTCTATACAAGGGCTATGTTTGAAAAGTTTGAAGGAATAATTTCCCAGTCTGGTTCTTATGTGGTGCATGAGAAGGAGAAAGGGAAGGCATATTTGGCAAGGCACGTTACGGGCGACAGCCAGGAGAGCTGGTCTCAAGTGGAATTTGAGGTTACCATTAGAGCTGAAGATGGTGCAGTTGTTTGTGAGTGTGGATTTTGGGAGCACATGGGGATGCCTTGCTGCCATGCTGTCAAGGTAGAGTTTCGGCTATGTTTCAGACTGTTATGAAATTCTTTCTTGAATGCAATGGTTCCAAAAGTTTCAGATGTTAGAGAAGTGACATTTTATTGATGCAGGTGATGATACACTTGGGAATGCATGAGATACCAGGTGGGAATATTGTGAAGCGTTGGACGATGGATGCTAGGGAAACTGTGCCTGTTCATCTGATTGAGAATGATAGGGCTGCTGAAGACTCGAAGTCCTTTAGAACGTCGGAGTTGTACATTGTTGCGATGAAGTTAACAAAGTCCGGTTCCAGTTGTGACAAGGCATTTGAAATAGCGATGGTGCATTTGGATCGACTAGAGCAGGAACTTTTGGAACACTTTGGAGATGAGGACGTTTCTGAGTTGTCTGAGCAGTCTAGCAGTTCTGCTGCAACTACTGATGACGAGCAGTCCAGCAGTTCTGCTGCAACTACTGATGGTGAGCAGTCCAGCAGTTCTGCTGCAACTACTGATGATGCTACCTCGGCACTCAGTGGCTCAGAAACAGACTGAAACAGAGGTGCCTGATTATGCGCGCAAGATCGTGGAGCATACTCAGGCAAAAGGCCACAGTATGGTCATTTTGGCTAAAGCGCTGTGGGTTTTGTATAACTTAAAGGGGAGTGTGCACTGGCAGTTTACAGTGCAGCAACTGTTCATTGGCAACTGCAGGGAGTGTTAGTGATGGGTGTTTTCAAACTGTGTAGTCCAATGCACGAGTGGATGTGCTTGGTTGTCAGTGTTGCATTCTGCACTTGGGATTGCAGCTTGGGTTGTTGGCTGCTAGTTACATAACTGAATTCAGGAAGTCGTGTTCTGGTCAGTGGGAACTTTTCTTTTGCTCGAGTCTTGTAAATTTTGGGAAGCTGTCGTATGGTCAGTAGGAGTTCTTCTTTTGCTCAAGTCCTGTACGCTGTCAGTGATGCTGAAATGAGATGGTTCCAACCTGCATGTCATTTGTCATGTCATGTTATGCTGTCATTCTTTCGTTTGGTTAAGGTGCTATCCAGTTCTGATGTGGACATTGTGGTTTATGTAGTACGGAGTAGGCTGCTCATGAGCAGCTTAGTTATAAATCCTACTCTTAAAAGAGCAACCAGTACTAAGAAATGAAGACAGAAACTAAAACATGATCTCCTCCACTAGGTGTTCCATTGCCGCATCAACAAATTCATCAGTATTGATAGCACGCACCACCATTTGCGAGTCTGACTCCACAATGAGTTCATTTGATTGAGAATGATAGCCGGGGCTCTAGAAAGTGGGATCTGGAGCACTTCAGCCGTTCCAAAGTCAGGTTTTTTTTTTTTTTTTTTTTTTTTTTTGAGCAAGCCCTCAAGTCGTTTAGAACGTCGGATTTGTACGTTGTGAGTTGTGACAACTCTCCACGAGTGAAGAGGCTTCTGAAGTAGTAGTGCTCGGCCCGTTTCTTAGCAACATATCTTCAGAAGCCCAAGACGCGCCACAGTAGTGGGCCTGAACTATTCTAAAGGAAAAAGCAGTGGGCCTGAACTTGCAGGCGCGGTTACGATGGGAAATGGCTCCAGTTACGGTAGAACGTGGCCCCGTCCACTATTTGAAACGGAACGGACCATCCGCAACTCGCGAGCGCTTGGAGCGGGAAACGGAGGCGGCGGCGGAGATAGCGGGCGTTACGTGCGGCGGCGGCGGCGGCGGCGGGGAAAGGTACGTGGGGCGGCTTCCTGCTCTACCGTGTTCTCGTGAAAGCGGCGGCACAATGCTTCATCCTGATCGGAAATGCGTTTGGTGGCAGGGTCGAGCGTCGCAGCCGTGGCCGAGGCGTGGTTGCGGGCGGCACACGGGCGCCGCCGCGGTGCGTTCGACTTCGGGGGAGCGGAAGCGCGGGCTTGGACGCGGAGGCGGCGCGGGAGGGAGGCCCCGCGGGCGGACGAGCCGTGGTCGGCGGCGACCCAGGCGGCGGCAGCGGGGCGAGGGGGAGGTCAGAACCCTGTGCTCTTCCTGTCCATTTGTGATTATTATTAGGGATTGGGGTTCGGGTCGAAGAATTTGGTTCATACGACGGCTGATTGCTGATCTGATTTGGTAGATATATTCCCGTATTGCTGCGTTGCTATTGGCTCGTTAGGGTTTACTGTCATCACGGTCAGGGATTTTGCCATTCTGCTCAGCGTGCACCATTTGTTTAACATCTGCGAATGTTGCCTTGCGTTTTGTCTGATAGGTCTCGCCGGGCATCTGTCCCACCTGAAAGGGAACCAAAACGTGGCGGTCTTAGTGCTTATGAGCAATCGTTGAAAGATTATGTCCACTGGATTTCCAACGTTGTTATTGGTCCATCAGTTGGCATGTCCTTTGACTCCCGTGCTGATGCATATGAGTTCTACAACCTGCATTCCTGGGAGCTGGGTTTTGGAATACGATGCAATATGAGTGTGGATAAAAGTGTTGTTAGTCAAGACATAGTCTGCAGCTGCGAGGTGAGGAGATGTTCCGCCTTTTCTGTGTTTGTAACTCTCTATAATTCAGTATTTCAATTCCAGGATATGCAATGTGGCTTAATTCTGAAAAGTGGCCGTGTGTGTTTTAGGGTAAACCGGAGCTGTCCAACACTGCCTCCACGCAAACTGATTGCAAAGCTATGATCCGGCTACACAGGTCCGATGATAATTGTTGGTACATCCATGAATTTCGAGGTCATCATAATCATCCCCTCTCTGGGATATGCAGTGAGAATTTCAGTTGGCCTTCTCACAACCACCTCAAGCCCTACACTAAGAATCTAGTCCGCCGTCTTAGGGATGATAATGTGGATCCCAGTAAGAAGCGCCAAAGCGTGTATGACTACTTTTGGGCCATGGTGAATTATAAGTTCGTAAAGGGGGATTTGGAGTCATTGTGCAAGAATATATCATTGGATCTATCAGAAATTGACTCCGACAAAACAATTGAGTTGTTTGATGACTTTGGTTCGTTGGGGAGGGATGACCCAAGCTTCATGTTCCGTATTGAGGTGGATTACATCGAGGCTCAGTTTAATACAGTGTTATGGACTAATGGACATAGCAGAATGCAATATGCACATTTCAGTGATACTATAACATTTGATACGACGTATAAGACTGACCTGTATGGCATACCTTTCGGCTTGTTTGTTGGTGTTAATAACCACCATCAAAGTATCATACTAGGAGGAGTGCTGATGCGACGCAAGACAGTGGAAAGTTTCAAATGGCTGTTCCGTGAGTTTGTTACATTAATGGGTGGCAAAGCTCCGAGTACTATTCTCACAGGTACATGTTTTATTGTTTCCAAACTTGATTATGCTTTCAGTTCATGGTTCACTGCTATCACAAATTTTCAACTGATATCAAATCTGTGGGTTGTGCTAAATGTAGACCAGTGCCATGAGATGGAGGTAGCAATCCAGGAGGAGCTACCAGAAACAATTCACAGATGGTGCAAGATGCATGTGCTGAGCAATGGAAATGAATTCTTAGGGCCAATTTGTGTGAAGAAGAGTGGATTTAAGAATGACTTCCAGAAGATCACTGATAGCATGTTGACTGTGAGAGAGTTTGAGTGTGGTTGGCAACATCTTCTTGATAAGTACAACTTGCATGACAATGTATTCCTTTCACAGATTTATGATTCTAGACATAAATGGGCAAACCCCTACTTGAAAGAAAAGTTCTGTGCCAAGCAGACTAGTACCCAAAGAAGTGAGAGTGCGGAAAACATGTTTAAGGGTTATGTACCACTGAATAGATCTATTAATATGTTCGTGCGACACTACAACGAGCTCCAGTCTGATCTGAACTCAAAGGAAAGCTCGGAGGAGAATAGGAGCACTAAGGTAATAGGTCCTGAAACACATCTACCTGCCTGTTATACTTTTTTTTGAACTCATCAAACTTCATTCAGAAACAGAGGTAACAGTTGTGTTACAAGATATGAGGCACAGGCGCCACCGCCTAAGCCTTAGCAACATGATGGCTAGACTTAAGACATTTTTCCCAAATTACAAAATCATCACAGATTTTAGAGATTACACGCCGGTTAGAGAAAGGCTCAGGTCGAAAGATTTCTCCATTCCTGGCATCCCAGATTCTCCACAGTAGGGTGAACAGCACAAATGGCCATAGTCCCCCGGTCTGCGAAGGAATGGTAGCAGCCCAAAAGTCAGAAACGATAACTGCCTGTCATACTTTTATGATTGGTAAGTCACATCCTGATTTGAATTTCTTTGTCCTGCAGAGACCCAGATTTATGAACAAAGGATTTGCAATTATGGAGCATGCTGCAAAGATCTATACAAGGGCTATGTTTGAGAAGTTTGAAGGAATAATTTCCCAGTCTGATTCTTATGTGGTGCATGAGAAGGAGAATGGGAAGGCATATTTGGCAAGGCACATTGGGAGTGACAGTCAGGAGAGCTGGTCTCAAGTGGAATTTGAGGTTATCGTTAGAGCTGAAGATGGTGCTGTTTTTTGTGAGTGCGGATTTTGGGAGCACATGGGGATGCCTTGCTGCCATGCTGCCAAGGTAGAGTTTCTGCCTTGATTCATACTGTGTTATGAATTTCTTTCTTGAATGTAATGGTTCCAAGTTTCAGATGTAAGAGAAGTGAGATTTATGTTGTTGCAGGTGATGATACACTTGGGAATGCTGGAGATACCAGCTGGGAATATTGTGAAGCGCTGGACAATCAATGCTAGGGATACTTTGCCTGTTCATCTGATTGAGAATGATAGGGCTGCAGAAAACTCAAAGTCATTTAGAACGTCAGAGTCGTTCATTCTTGCGATCGAGTTTGTAAAGTCTAGTTCCAGGAGTGATCAGGCTTTTGAAGTAGCGTTGGTGGGGTTGGATCAATTAAAGCAGGAACTTTTGGAACTCAATGAAGCTCAGGATGTTTCTGAGTTGTCTGAGCAGTCCAGCATTTCTGCTGCTACTACTGATGATGCTACCTCGGCACTGAGCGGCTCGGAAGATGTTTCTGAGTTGTCTGAGCAGTCCAGCATTTCTGCTGCAACTACTGATGATGCTACCTCGGCACTGAGCGACTCAGAAACAGATTGAAACAGAGGTGCCTGATCATGCGCACAGGATAGTGCATCATACTCAAGCAAAAGGGCCACAGTAGGGGGCATTTGGGCTAAAGCGAGGTGGGTTTTGTATATACCGAAGCAAGGTAGCAACTTAAAAAGCTGTTCACAAGGCGGCAACTGCTCATTGACAACTGGCCGGGTGTGTTAGTGGTGTGTTTGCCTGGTTGGTTGTCATATTGATACATTCTGCACTGGGAATTGCAGCTTGGGTTCTTGGCTGCTACTTAGATAACTTATCTTTTTGCTTAGTAGGAAGTCGTGGTCTGGTCAATAGGAAGTTTTCTTTTGCTCAAGTCTTGTAAATCTGGGAAGTCGTGGGTTCTTGGCTGCTACTTAGATAACTTATCTTTTTGCTTAGTAGGAAGTCGTGGTCTGGTCAATAGGAAGTTTTCTTTTGCTCAAGTCTTGTAAATCTGGGAAGTCGTGGTATGGTCAGTAGGAACTCTTCTTTTGCTCAAGTCTTGTAGGCTGTCAGTGATGCTAAACTATGATGGTTCCAATCTGCGTGCCATGCCATGTTATCTTGTCACGCTGTGCACTTCCGGTGTGCACATTTTGCCATTTGGTACTGCAGTCATGTGGTTTATGTAGGCCGCTGCCATTAGTTCTGTCGGATGTCTATATGGTGTGCTGTTCCTCTTAACAGTCTATTGTATGTTCCAGTTGGGTTAGAGTCAGAATTTTGCGTCCTCGCATGTCGAGGATTATTGAACTGTATCCTAAGAAGTTTCTGTAAAGATTATAATGCTCCAACCGCAGTCTAAAAAACACAATTACACAAATCCTAGGAGGTTAGTGCCACAACCTGGATATTTCACCAGCATTTCAAGTTTTCGACGATCACCTCAGCGATCCTGACTCCTGAGGACTCCGTATGCATAGCAAGCAGGTTAGGGCTTGGGGGGCTAGCTCTGAACTACAGAAGAGCAACAGGTACCTGCAATGGGGAATCACCGAATGCTCTCTTGACGCCCGTCAGTTGCCGTCGGACAAAACCAAACGTGGAGACCAACTAGGCTATGTATCTTCTCCGGTTTTCTTTTCTTTTTTGAGATTTTTTTGTTTTCTTTCGCTCTCATTTGGTTATTTTTGAGTAGCTCTCTTTATATGTTCCTTTTCTCGTTTCTTTTTGGCAGAGTAGGGTGGTGGCATAAGGACTCTTAGGCCCATTTGGCATGGCTCAGCTTCACTCGTAAATCCGTTTTTTTTTAGTTTTAGCTTCATAAGCAGCTTTCTCATTGAAGCTATATTTGTTTTGAAAACATGTTTGGTAAAACAGCTTCATTGGTTGGGACAAAGGCAAAATGATCATTGTACCCTTTCTTTTTATTTTCTTTATTGGATTAAGTCCACATTTGGACCCTCAACTATTACGTCCAATTCTTACCCCCAACTGTGAAACCGTCTATCTTTGACACCTCATCTTTCGAAATGGTTCACTTTTAGCCCTTGAGTGGGTTTGAAGTGGTTTTGTCTCTGGTTTCGGTTTGAAGTGGTTTTGTCTCTGGAGTTAAATGCATGGGAGGCCCCTGAACTTGTCATGCTGTGTCATTTAGGTCATCAACTTGTAAAATGCATTTCTGGGTACACAAACTTGTTAAATGATACATTGCAGGTCCAAACTTGCCATGTGGCAGGAAAATATGCACTCAACCCCCTGAAAAATATGCCACTAAACAGATCAGCCCACAATGGAGAAGATGAAGTTGTCGTTGATTCTCGTGGCGATGCTAGCATGTCAGGGATTGTCCATCCGTGGGCCGGTAAGCACAGCCCAAGCAGGCCCAAGACGATAGGCAGGCCCAAGACGATTGCGGCAAGCAGTACAAAAGAAGGGGACGAGAGCAGACTGAGGCATCGAATCAATTACAGAGAAACAGAATTCCTCTCCCTACTGTTCATCTCCCCTGCTTCTAGAATCTTCTACTCAGATTCTTCTACTCCGGCAGTTTCTAGAATCTTGTAGTACCTTCCTGCTAGCTCCGATTCCCCTGCTTGCTGACTCCAGACCTCCCTTCCCCTGAGGTCCTGTACCCTGATTGTTACTCGAATCAAGTAATCTGTTAGTGAATCCTCCTGGTTGCTAACAATTGGTATCAGAGACGGTCGATTCACGGAGCCCTATCACCATGGATCCCCCTACCGTGCTCTCTCCTTCCTACCAGTTACTCCTCGATGAAATCAACAAGCGCTTCGACAAGCTGGACGCGAAGTGGGACGCATGCCTTGCACGGTGGGGTGTATGCGCAGATACCCCTCCAGGTGTCGACGTTCACCTCTCTGAGCAACCTCCACGCGAGCCAACCGCGCCATCGCCGCCGACGGCCGCGCGAGAGCAGCGAGTTGCCACCATCAACTTCGCCGGGTTCGCGTTCGATGACCAGATCCGCAACGAGGACCGCCTCACCTCCACCGACCCCAACGCGCTCGTCTCCTCCACCCACCTCGACGCGCCGCACGACGCCGTCCAGGAGGTCGCCATCGTGCTGCCCGGCGGATCCAAGTCGTCGTTCCAGGACGAGCACGGCCTCGCCACCAGCGTCCCCGTTGTGCCGCTCGAGGTCGTCCATCAGCACAGCCCCGTGCTCGACGCCGCCTCCTCCGTCCCCGATGCGCTCCCCAACGTCGCCCTCCAGGAGCTCGCGTCCCCGCCTCCGGACGAGAACAAGCGGGCCTGCGCCAAGTCATCCACGCAGGTGCTCGTCTTCCAGATCGAGAGCGGCATCACCATCGACCGCCTCGAGGGCCACATCTCCGCTCCGCGAGGACAGCGGCATGTTCCTCGCCGGCCGCTTCGACTCCACCGACCGTGGCGTCAGTGGCGAGATCCACATCGCCGACCATGGCGTATGCCTCCACGTCCGCCATGGTTTCGCCGACCGTGCGAGGTCCTCTGCGTCGCCAGTCGTGCCGTCCGCATCCACGTCCACCTCGACTTCGCCGACCGCGGCGAGCTCCTATGCGTCGACGCGGACGTCCTCCACGGCTTTTGGTTCGAATTCCAGGCCGCCGTCCGCGACTTCGAGCCCGCGCTCGGGCGCTGCAACCCCGCGCGGTACTTCGACGAGCCTGCATCACTTCCTGCTCCGCCCCCGCGCCGCAACCCATGGAGCGCGGATCTGAGGTCTTCGTCCTCGACCCCATGCCGCCAGACATCCTCGCCTCGGTCACGCTCGACGCCGGCTACGGGTACTTCGCCATCGACCTCCGCTCCGGCTGCCGCATCACGCTGCCCGTGGGGAGCTACTTCCGCTGGTTCGAAGTCGACGTCCATCGTTTAGAGCGGGGCACGCTCGAAGCCGAGGAACGCGGATGGATTCGCGCGGTACTCTACCCGTTGGCCAGCTCGTCTCCGACGCTGCTCCAAGCCCCCTCGACGAGCACCGTCAACTTGGAGCTCACCCTGGGCGATACCGGTACAGCGGCGACCCCGCCGGACTTCTCCGTCACGCCTAGGCCTGTCAACAATGGCGCTTCTGCCAACTGCTCGACGAAATGTCAGGGAGGTGCCTTCAACGTGGTGGCACCTGCTGTGGCGTCTGCTGTGGCCAGGGCGCCCGTCATCATCTCCACCCGTACTGCTGATACGCCAACGACCATCGATGTAGTGTGCAACATCGTCACCTTCGATGTCCACTTTTCTGCGACCATCAACATTGCAGGCATGCCTGAGGTTCTTCCGATCAGAGTGAAGGTTTTGGATCCGGAGCTGCTCACATATGGAGGTGATTTCATTGAACTCTGTGCTTGCAACTTGATTGATGTGCCTGTAGTGCTTGGGAGGATCTGTGATGTGGTTGTGGTGCCATCGGGGTTGTTTCCTTCATCTGATTGGCTTGAGCAGCAACCATGGCCACCACCTGACAACTTGAGGACGAGTGCTGATGCTGAGTTACGGCTTATTGTAAGGTCGAGATGGCGGACTAGAGGGGGTGAATAGTCCTTTTTAAAACTAATCGCTCCGGCTATCCGATATAAGTGCGGAATTAAATCTATCGGCCTAGCCAAGACTTCACCCCTCTAACTATGACTCTAGAAGCACCTTGTAAAAGATCCTAAACAAGTAAACAAGGTGTCAACTAGCTAGTGCACATTAAACAAGTCTAGCTTGCAAGGTCACACAAACCTAAGCAACTAGTACTTTAGCAAGCGGGTCTGCACCTACATAACTCTAATTTGCAAAAGCACAAAGCCAACCTAAACTCACTAGATGCTCAAGGACAAAGCTACACAAGCCAAACCCAAGAGCTCAATCTTACTTAACTACACAAGCTAAGCAAGACAACTTACTCTACTTCTAGCTACACAAGTAAGAAGATGATTAACAAGCTACACAAGCTAACTAATCACTAGAGCAACTACACAAGCTATATATGAAAGTGAGGAATGTAAATACAAAGCTTGTGAAGAAAATTGCAAACCACCGTGAAGTGTGGACACAAGATGACTCGGCGATTTTTCACCAGGTTCACTTGGTTGCCCCCAAGCTACGTCCTGTTGTGTCGACCAACACCTTCGGTGGTTCCTCCAGTCTTTTCACCTAGATAGTTCTTCGGTGTGACCCTCAAGTCACTTGCCCCTCAAGGCACGCCCCGCAAGACACCGCAAGACACCACTCTCAAGTGAGCCCCTCGAGGCACCGAGCAGACCCACACACGCAAGGGTCGTACCTCAATGACACACGCAATCCAATAAGGCTACTCTTCGCGATCCCCGCGAGGTGAGCACCGACCTCTCACAATCTCATCTCCGGAGCACCGTATCTCCACGTGTGCTACGACGGAGCCTCTTGCCACCAAGGCGTCTAGGAGGTGACAATCCTCCAAGAGTAACAAGCTCTCCGGCTTGTAACACAACCACCTAGTGCCACTCGATGCAACCTCGCAAAGCAATGCACTAGCGATCGCTCTCTCACACTATCGGATGGTCACTACCAAGCATATGTGAGCTAGAGGGCTTCCAAGCACTACCACACACGCCACCAAGGAAAAAGTGTGCTCAGCAACCGGCCACAGCCGGCCAAACCAACTATTTATAGACCCACGGTCTCAAACTAGCCGTTGCCCCCTCGGGGCCAGAAAACCACTGTGCCGGACACGTCCGGCCTCCACCGTCGGACGCACCAAGCAGCGTCCGGCGCTCCTCGTTACGCCACGTGTCCCGACCGTTCGAAGTCGACCGTTGATCCCCAACGGCTACCTCACGATCGCGCTCAGAACAACTGTGTCGGACGCGTCCGGCGCCAGCGTCCTGCGGTGCCACGCGCAGCAGCACGCACTGGACCGCGTCCGGCGCCCGCCGGACGCGGCCGGCCCAGCGTCCGGCGCCACGGCCCAGCCGGCCCACCGCGCGACTGTCCAAACCGCCCCTCAGCGCGTCAAGCCGACGGACGCCCGAGCCCAGATATGCCGCGTCCGGCCCACGTCCCGTGGACGCGTCCGGCGCCGTGGCCTAGCCCGGCGCGTCGCCAAGTCCGAACCCGCCGGACGCACAGCCCAGCGTCCGGCGCTAGACGTCAGCCGCGTCCGGTGGCTCTCTCTGTCTGCAGTGTCCACTGGGCCGCGTCCGGCGCTCGCCTGAGCGTTCGGCGCCCAGCCACTGCCGCGTCCGGCACTATAGAAAACAACGTTTCCAACATGCTATCCAACAAGTATACCAACTTGATCACCAAAGATAGCATGTTTTCAACCAAATTTTGTATCCGGCGCAATAGAAAATATGCATCCATTTTTCCCGAAAGCGCCGAATCCCACCTCGCACGCTCGGCGGGAGGGAGAGAGGGACCCAAGCCCAACTCAACCCTGCAAACCACAGCGCGAACAACGCCACCTTTGCAAATGTGCCAACACCACCAAGTGTACAACCTCTTGTGCTTGTGTGTTAGCAATTTCACAATCATTTTCAAAGGATTTTTCACTTCAACTCATCACGCCACTCGATCCTAGCACATCGCAATGTTAGATCGCTCAAGTGTCACTAGATGACCGATATGCAAACAAGATCACCCCTCTTGATAGTACGGCCATCTATCCTAAATCCGGTCAAGCACTTCTCTACTCAACCTTAGACCGGTGAAATAAAATGCCCTAGGTTATACCTTTGCCTTGCGCATTTCCATCTCCACCGTCTTCCTCCTTTGTGCCAATGCACGCATGCACGACACGATCATCAAATGATATGATCCACTCCATATCATCATATGACACTCTTGGTCCATCGATCTTGACCTCACTTGCTCTTCACCGTTGCGTCAGTCCATCGGCGCCAAGTCTTGCCCAAGCTTCACCATCGCATGGTCCTTCGCTTCGCAGCCTCGACTTGCCCTTCACACTTGCAACCGGTCCATCAAGCTAAGCCTCATCTTGATCTTCACCCTTTGGTCACATGACTCCATGTCATGTCTCATTTACAATGAGCTCCTCCATCATCTCATGTGTTGAGTCTCACAACATCTCCAAGCCATCTCCACCATGGCATATGTTGCTCACACACATATACCTGTGAACTAACTCCTGTGTATCTCAACCATCACACATGTTAGTCCATCTAAAGTTGTCACTCAATTATCAAAACCAAACAAGAGCCTATCCCAACCAAGAGACCTTTCACTTATACCATGGCCTTGGTGCAATATAGCTGACAGGCTCTCAGACCGGAGTTCCTGTGATCTACTTTGGAAGCCCCCATGGTGTCTACGTATTCATCTACACATCAGGTGTGTGGCAGCTACTGCGCTTCCAGAGTTTCTGACTGGCATGGTGGTGTCAGTGAGTATCGTTGCTTGTGGGCTGATTCTCCAGCTAGCACAGCGGAAGTGTGGTGGAAGTTGTTGTTTCTTGCTTGAAGGTAGTCAGCTAGAGGATGTTGGTGAGAATTCTGAAATTCTAGTGCTTGCTGTTGTTCAGTTACAGTCTGAGATCCAGCATATTAGAGTCCAACTCTATTCAACTCACCTATCATTTTTGCATTGCTATACATCTATCTTGATTTTGGGGCTGGGTACTCCTGGGAGTCGAGGTCAGATCCAATGTGTCCATGGTGGTGCTTACTGGGACTTGTTGCATGAGCTTTCCTATGACTTTTTAGTTTTGATGGCACTGGTTCTCCAGCGACACAATGCCATTCACTGCTCAACATGGACCCAGAGTACTGGTTTGACACTTCTGCATTTTCATCTTGCAACTGATGAGCTGTGCCACTGCATGAGTCAAGCCGGAGGAGGGCTTTCAATATGGATCATTTCCATGGCATCAAGGGACCAGCAAGTTTTTGATTGTGGCAATTACATGGCCGGTGACAATCCTATCATGTCAATGTTTGATGGTGCTGGGCAGCGAAAGTGGTCACCTCTATCTCAAGTTGGCACTATCATTTATTAGAACACTACCAGATTTTTGTATTGGCATCAGGTCATCTTGCCAAAGCCTCCCTTGCTGTTCTTGGATGGCCATACATTGTTAATGCTCGAGTATGGTACTGTTTGCTGCAATGCAAAACTGATGAAATCTGAAACTCAATTCACTTGGCTGTTCTTTGGCATACAACAATGGGAAACTCCATCTGATTGCCTTACTGCACAACTGAACTTGGTTATTCACATGGATATCGAACAGACTGGCAATGCTTTTGTCCTATTGATGCTTATTGGAGCTCTACTTGGTTGCATGCCACTGATACATGGATCAGCAAGACCGCCTGCACCAATTCAGTTTGGGGTTCCAACAGTGCCATATCACACGAAGGTTATTTTGCTACTATCTGCTATTACTGGAGCCATGGCTACAAACACAAATCCCAACTGTACTGTGTTGTTGATCATTACCTTGAAGCCTATGCTACGTCTCTCCAAGACACATAGTTTGCCATGGGATCCAGGAGGTTCAGAGCTTGCTATCGGCATTGTTCAATGGCAGTGCAGTGTCCTTGGCAATCTTTATCACCCATCAAGTCCGGGAAGAGCTACAGCAAGAGTGGAAGTCTATGCGCAGCGGCTTGGGGGCAAGCCGCATTTCAAGGGGTGGGGAATGTCAGGGATTGTCCATCCGTGGGCCGGTAAGCACAGCCCATGCAGGCCCAAGACGATAGGCAGGCCCAAGACGATTGCGGCAAGCAGTACAAAAGAAGGGGACGAGAGCAGACTGAGGCATCGAATCAATTACAGAGAAACAGAATTCCTCTCCCTACTGTTCATCTTCCTCCCCAAGTCTTCCCTCTCCTCTGATTCTTCTACTCCGGCAGTTTCTAGAATCTTCTAGTACCTTCCTGCTAGCTCCGATTCCCCTGCTTGCTGACTCCAGACCTCCCTTCCCCTGAGGTCCTGTACCCTGATTGTTACTCGAATCAAGTAATCTGTTAGTGAATCCTCCTGGGTTGCTAACATAGCATCGCTGCTGCTCGTGTGTGCGTTGCCTCCCTCTGCTACGTCCTCACCGAGGCCATCGCCGTGTTATGTGTTGCTGGCGCAGGACTCGTGTGGCAGGGAAAGGCCACCTCGTTGCTGTAGTGGCCATGTCCCTCATGTCGGTCGTGCTTGTCGTCGCCCACCTCGCCATCGCGTAACGCGCCTCGGCAGCAACCGACGCCTGCTCGGCTATAGAGCAGAATCGACATCAAGGGATGAAAACTCACGGCGACGAGCGCGGCGCTCTGGATCAGACGTCGAGGCTCCCTATCCTCCTGTCGCGTCGAGGGCGTTGAGCTCGCCTGCTGCCGCCAATGGCCTCGCTGCCCTCCACGACCGAGCGCCCACTACCTGTGCGGCTGCCTCGCTCCATCCCAATGCCCTTGCACTAGAGTGCCCTGCTGCGGCTCCTCCCCCGCAGGCGCAGGCGCGCGCAGGCGGGCGCCTGGCCCCCCCGGCTCTTGGACCGCCCCTAGTC
Organism: Themeda triandra; assembly: GCA_018135685.1. Taxonomy (NCBI): domain Eukaryota; kingdom Viridiplantae; phylum Streptophyta; class Magnoliopsida; order Poales; family Poaceae; genus Themeda; species Themeda triandra. Next base: position 607,301 of record JAENPR010000230.1, on the reverse strand, counting down.
CTGCTCGCCGCCCCGACGCCCCGACAAAACCACTTCAAACCCACTCAAGGGCTAAAAGTGAACCATTTTAAAACAAAGATAGACGGTTTCACAGTTGGGAGTAAGAATTGGACCAGTACAACAGTTGAGGGTCCAAATGTGGACTTAATCCTTCTTTATTTTTTCTTTCTTTCCTACTCCCTCCGTTCAAAAAATAAGTACCTTTCTCGCTTCCCGAGAGATAACTATCAGCAATTATATATTAAAATATATTAATATTTATACTAAATAATTAGTATCATCAGAAAAAATATTTAAATTTAGTTTTTTAATAAAATTATTTAGAGATATAAATATTGCACATATTTTCTACAAATCGAGTTAAACTTGTGGCACGAAAACCTAAAACGACACTTATTTTGGGATGAAGAGAATATCTCTTTCTTCCCCTAGCCCTTTCTTCCTCCTCTCGCCCGATTGAGTCGCATGCACGCAGCTGCGTGCTTACCGATGGCGGCCTTAGCCACGCCCCCGCCCCGTCAGGCCAAACGATGCCGCAGGGCTTGTGCTCCTGCTCTGCTCTAGTCTTCCCACGGGTTGTGCGAGTGACCGACGTCGGGTTTGGCGGCGCACCTCCCTTGCGACGGTCTTGGCGGCTGCGCCGCCCAAGTCTGCCACGACGCCCCTCCCAAGGGCTCTCCGGCAGGTCGCTCCCCCAATCCTCGGCGGCGGCAGCACGCTCCTTCCGGGCGGGTCGAGCCCCCAATTCCGGGCGGCAGTCGCACCTACTTCACGGCGATCGCGCCATGCTCTCCACGGGGTCTTGGCTTGGGTTCTGCACTGGGAATTGCAGCTTGGGTTCTTGGCACTGGGAATTGAACTGGGAATTGCAGCTTGGGTTCTTGGCTGCTAGTTATATAACTTATCTTCTGCTTAGTTGGAAGTCGTGGTCTGGTCAGTAGGAAGTTTTCTTTTGCTCAAGTCTTGTAAATCTGGGAAGTCGTGGTATGGTCAGTAGGAATTCTTCTTTTGCTCAAGTCTTGTAGGCTGTCAGTGATGCTGAACTGTGACAGTTCCAATCTGCGTGTCATGCCATGTTATCTTGTCACGCTGTGCACTTCCGGTGTGCACATTTCGCCATTTGGTACTGCAGACATGTGGTTTATGCAGGCTGCTGACGTTAGTTCTGTCGGATGTCTATATGTGTGCTGTTCCTCTTAACAGTCTATTGTATGTTCCAGTTGGGTTAGAGTCAGAATTTTGCGTCCTCGCATGTCGGGGATTATTGAACTGTATCCTAAGAAATTTCTGTAAAGATTACTCCATGTAAGCGGCTAAAGATTGATGTGATGGAAAGAGAATGAAAAAATTCTAACTCTTAGGGGTGAACTAAACAAGGCCCATATTAGTATTTCCAAATTGTAAATGGGTATCTATGACATTCAGCTTAGGGATAGGCAAAAAAGTTATATATCTACTGCTGTTAAGTTCTACTTTATTTTTGCATAGGAGTGCATAAAGTTGTCCCGACGACAAATATTAATGTCAGTAAAAATGTGTCCATTTTAGCAGCAGGTCTGATCATCGCCTATTTGGAGAATGAAAGACGAAGTTTTACCTTGGTCAAAGAAATGTTGATGCAGGTGATGATACACTTGGGAATGCAGTAGATACGAGCTGGGAATATTGGGAAGCTGGTCGATGGATGCTAGGGATACTTTGTTCATTTGTTTTGGAAACTTACTTTGCCTGTTCATTTGATTGAGAATGATACCCGGGGCTGCAGAAAACTCCGCCCCGTTCATTTGAACTTATCAGCGCTTTCAGCCAGCGATTCAACAGTGTTTTTCTCTCACAACAAATCAGCAGCGAGAATCGAATCAGGCCGAAAACGGCCAAACGAACAGGGCGGACCATTGGAGTTGTTGGTTGCTGTGTCCTGATGGAGTTTTTATTTTTTATTCTTTTTATTTACAGAGTGTGCCCGCCCACAAACCACGACATTTTTTTTTTTAAACTAAACCACGACAACCTGGGCTGCGTGATTGAGCTTTTAAAGTCTGTTTCCTCGAGTAAAGAGGCTTTTGAACCTCGGTTCAATTAGCCTAAGATACGGCCCAAAATTCCTAGAAACAGTTCTTCAGCAGCCCATGGAACCCCAACGGCCAGCCCAAGAAGAATTAGCACCCCCACAGCCAGCCCAACAGAACCCCACTCCTCGGCGGCGGATTCAGTCGCCGCTCCGAGTTCCGGCATTCGCTCGCCGCTGCTGGAGCCCTCGGCGAGGCTAGAGACAGCGACGGCGACAATGGGATAACGCATTCGCGCCCCAGCTGCGACGCGTCGCCTTTGTGGGACCAGCGGCCACGCCCGACGGCCGACGCCCCAGCTGGCCGTTGGCCGCCCCTTGTGCAGGCTGCAGCCTGCAGCCCTACCCGGAGGCTGGAGGGCCGCGGCAGCCACTTCCGTTCTGCTGCAGCCGGCAGTGGGCAGCCTGCAGCAAGCCCCGGCTGCCTGGCTCCAGCTCCGGACCTCCAGTGCTGAGTGCTGCATGCTCTTTCTGTCATTCAGGCTTCAGTAGTTCAGTGCTTCAGTCCTGCTGCTGTTGAGAAGAGCTCAAGGTGAGAGCAATACTGCCTTTCACTTCTGATTTTTGAATATTCAGTGAATGTCAATGTTAGTTCCTAATAACCGCATTGCGATTTGCAATGTTTCACATCGTAGGACATAGGGGGATACAATGGTTCCATACAAGGTTCCACAGGGTAAAAGTCAAACAAGAGGTTTTGTTGAATCATGGCTTGGTCAATTTGATTGGTTACAGTACAATATTCACAAGCATGCAGCTTATTGTTTCTATTGCTATCTGTTTAAGCCACAAAAATCCAGTAATGTTGGTAATGATTCATTCACTAGTTGGAATCAAGATGCCTGCCCTGGAACCAGGCTGGAACCCTACATTCATGGGGATTGTTAATACAAATGTCTTGGTCATGGTAATTTTAATTCGTCAATGAGTAGCATACAGCTGGAAGGGAGGTGGTGGATGCATATATGCACATGGGGCAGAGTGGCAGCAGAGATATGAGATCAACAAGTTGACCTGGATCACCATGATAGAGAGTAGAGAGCTTATTGCGATTAGGTGGAACCGTGGAAGGAACCTGATTATGATTTTTCTTCTTCTTTATTTATGTAATGACTACTATCTCCTCGAGTAGTTGTTGATGAAGTGATGGTTTCCTGTCTCATCTAATTAGAGGGGTACAGTAGTAAGTCAACTTTGAGGTGAATAGAATATTAGTCCCTCGATTTTAATCAATATCTCCTCCTTTCGGTTTGTTGATTTTGAAAAAATCAACATAAGCAAATAAAAATAAATGAAAAAAAAGATCTCGACATGATTTGGTGATCGTAAAGAACAATTCTTTTATAGGGACGGTGACCTCGCGCATCGCGCGTTGCTGCATACGCGGCCTCACATGGACGCATGTGTGCTATGCGGGCTTAATTAGGTACCCAGGCCCGTGGTTGCATCCAGTTAACTGCTGGGAGCTTTGCCACCATGCACAACAGTAGTGTACTACTATGAATCCACATAACAGTAGTGTACTACTATGAATCCACCGCACTCAGATCTGAACCAAGGAAGGGAGGCATGAGTGTGGTGACGGGGGCCCTGGGAAGCCTTGGCCCCAAGCTTCTCCAGCTACTCCATGATGAGTACAAGCTCCAGAAGGGCGTGCAGAAGCAAGTGCAGTGGCTCCATGAGGAGCTGGAGGGCGTAAAAGCCTTCCTAGACAAGGTTGCTGGTGTGCCATGGGACCGGCTCGATGAGCAGGTCAAGGTTTGGGCACGCCAGGTTAGGGAGGCATCCTACGACATGGAGGATGCCCTCGACACCTTCCTCGTGCGCGTCGATGGTGGCGTGCCCGCCGACCAGAGCAGGCTCAAACGAGCCATGAATAAGATGGGCAAGGTATTCTTAAAAGCCAAGGCTCGCCGTAATATTGCTTGTACCATCGAAGCCGTCAGGAAGCATCTCGAGGAGATAGCCAAGAGGCGCCAGGATTACAAAGTTGCTGAGATAATGTCCAACCAGGCCGCAACGACATCAATTGATCCTCGCCTTAGAGCTATGTACAAAGAAGTGGGACAACTTATTGGTGTCGACAAGTCAAGCGATGAGCTCATATCCATGCTTATGCCATCCCAACCAGATGATGACACATCTGACAAGAAGATCACAAAGAAGGTTTCTATTGTTGGAGTTGGAGGACTGGGAAAAACAACACTTGCCAAAGTGGTGTATGACAAGATTAAGTCGCAGTATATATGATTGCGGGGCTTTCGTTTCAGTTGGTCGGGATCCTGACTTTGTAAAAGTCTTCAAGGACATTCTATTTGATCTTGACAAAGACAAGTATACGGACATTCATAACACAAGATGGGGTGCAGATCTCCTCATTCGTGAAGTCAGACAATTTCTGAAGAACAAGAGGTACAAATCGTTATTATGCAGTTTGCACTATGCTGTATTGGTTATTCTAAAGATATTAATATTACCTCCATGTCATCTTTATCACACTACATCTTGAGATTAGTTTTATCTTTGGTGTTTGAATTTTAGTCCAGAAATATAAGAAATACATGCATATATTCAGTGGCCTCCTACATACCACATTTTAGTTCAACTATTAGGAGACAGAAAGATGTATTTAACAGTTCCTTCAGCATCATAGTTTGAGCATCATAGTTTACAACACATTTGAGTAAACTGTTTAGCATTGTTATTGCAGAATTGATATAGAATCTCATATTTCTTTCTGACCTTAGGAACTTGTAACTCTATATAATAAGAAAATTTCAGAAGACAATAACTTCGTATTGCATATGTATAAAAGTTATTATATTTAGCTGTTACATTTCGAGAAAAAGTTACACTTTGCAACATGCCCTTAAACACATTGGTTATTTTTAACAAGGTGCCCTTAAATATGTCATTTTCACACTTTTTTTTTTGTGTGAAGAAAATGGCCTTAATAATTATGAAGGTTTTTTTTTTTCAAATTGACACTATGGTGTGTAGTTGTATTAGATATGCCAAAAATTGTAATATGGAATTTAGGGCCTGCTTGATTTATTACCAAAATTTTGGTATGCCAAAGTTTTGTAAATACAAAAGTTGGGTAAAAAATCTTGCCAATGTTCTGGAAAACTAGGTGTGAGACGTTGGCAATTTTTGGTAGCAGCCCAAATGGTAGCAAAAGAAAAATGGCTTGCCAAGATTTTGGTAGCAAGCCAAGAAGCCACATACTGTGCTATAGTTACTTTTAGCGCAGATTGCAAATAATAAATATTTTTAAGCATTAAAAAATAGTTTGTTTTTAGTAGTGTGATCATGTCTTTGATGAATGATGTGGACTGCTTTTAGACTTAGTGTATTTATTTCTTCTATAAAATCTCCAAAAATTATTAATAACTAATGGTTCTTGCACTTTGATGTTGGTAGTTATTTTGTCGTTGTTGATGATGTATGGGAGGTAAAGACTTGGGAAAAAATTGAATGGGCTCTTGTCGAGAATAATTGTGGAAGTCGAGTAATCACAACCACTCGTAAGTTAGATGTTGCCAATAAAGCTGATACAGTTTACAAGCTAAAACCACTTTCATATGATAACTCCAAGAAGTTATTCTATACAAGAATATTTGGTTATGTAGACAAAAGATGTGATGATAAGCAACAAGATGGTGTATCTGATAAGATTCTAAAGAAATGTGATGGTGTGCCATTAGCAATCATCACAATGACTAGTTTGTTGGTGGGTAAACCAGAGGATGAATGGTGTGAGGTGTACAATTCTATTGGTTTTGGACTCAATAAAGATAACATGGATATGGAAGATACTATGGTGATACTTTCATTCAGCTATTATGATCTGCCTTCACATCTGCGGACATGCTTACTGTATCTATGTACATATCCAGAAGACTCTTTTATTGAGAAGGATTCTTTGATATGGAAGTGGATAGCTGAAGGCCTTGTCCATGGGAAACAAGGAACAAATGGATTATTTGGGCTTGGAGAAAGATACTTCAATGATCTCATTAATAGAAGCATGATCCAGGCAGTGGAGGACAAATCGGATGGCATTATAATAGGCTGCCGTGTTCATGATATGGTTCTTGAGATGGTGCGTAACTTTTCATTTGAAGAAAACTTTGTTGCTCTATCACATGATAATGTTGAAGGAACATCTTCATCAAGCAATGTTCGTCGGTTAGCCCACCAAAATAGAACATTTGAGTACATTAATTCTACAGATGAGGTTGCTAAGCTGCAAAAAATGAGGTCCTATACAGCATTCAGATGTCATATTAATAACTGGGTCCAGTTTTCAAGCTTTAAGCTTCTGCGCGTGCTAGACATATGGAGATGCATCTTTAAGGAAGAAGTTCCCAATCTTAAGTCTCTTGGGAATTTACTTCACTTGAGGTATCTTGGGCTAAATTGTTATGAAATTCAGATACCAAAACAAATAGGGAATCTGAAGTTACTACAGACACTTGATGTTGGTGTTAGTGACGGTAGCGAACTGCCAACAAGTGTCTTTATGCTAAAACAGTTGGTGCGTCTATGTTTTGGGACGGATGTACCGGATGGGATTGGAAAGCTGATATCCCTGGAGGAGCTAATAATACGAGGTATCAGCTTCAAGTCCGAGAGGTCATTTCTAAAGGAACTAGGCAGCCTGCAAGAACTGAGGGTGCTCCAATTTTCCACTGGTGGGATGGACGAGAGCATGCAGAGAGATTTTGTGGAATCTCTACGCAATCTCCAAAAGATCCAGCATATAAAAGTGATGGTATTTGGATATGAGGAGGGTACAGCCATGTGGGAAGCACCAGGCATTGTCCTCCCACGATCTCTCCAATTTTTGGATGTGGGCATAAGATTCTCTAAGCTGCCATCATGCATTAATTCCTCGCTTCTTCCTAACCTGTCCTACTTGAAATTGTCTGTGATTACTATGCATGAGCAGGATCTGAAAACCCTTTCTGGGTTGCCGGTGCTCTGTTTTCTAGAGCTCGAGCTAATAAGGTCAACAGTAGCAGAAAGTTCGATTACTGACAACGATGGCTGCTTCCAGAAGTTGAGGTACTTCAAGACTGGTGCAATGGTCCAATTTCGGCAGCCCACCAGGGATGACTCTAGCATTTCACTGCGTATATGTTATGGAGATGATGCTACGCTCTTGGGCTCCAGAAAAAGCAACTGCAGAAAAGTTGCTCCCTCTGCCGTGATGCCAAACCTTGAAGTG